>JANTCA010045268.1:0-18852 GCA_024741275.1 Chironex yamaguchii
CATTGTAATCGATTTGGGTATGCCTTCCTGTAAGCGAGTATCCAGATGTATGCATTGAGTCAAAAAATAAATTTGAAATTTGAAAAAAAAAATTATTATTATTATTATTATTATTTTTATTATTACTATTACTATCATTATCATTATCATTATTATTACTATTATTATATAGCCTCACGAGGCGTGGGACAACTAAGAACCGAAGTGTAAACTTAGTAAATGTATGCCCAGTCCTTTGTTTTCAAGGTGATATGTAACGAAACCTCACCAAAAAACTCACGGTTTCTGGCTGTATCGAAGTGATAGATCAGACATATACTAAATGTTGTTTCTTGCATTTTCTGTAGCAGCATCGGAAAGTCTTCAAAATTGTTTCTTGAGGCTTACCACATCGCCACTAATAACACAAGCACTTTTAGTATCAGGTATGTCCTCATCTTGTAGCCCTACAAAAGTTACCGTCTTGCATTGTAGCGATCCTTCTGGGATTGGCAAGTATACCAGTTATTTGGTGTGATTGTTTGGTTTGCTATGGGTTAGAAGTACAGAAAGAAAGAGACTTGAGTTCCCTAAAGTTTCAAAAACTGATTCGTAAGAGGACTAGGAACATTTCTAGACATCGGGCCCAGACGTGTGGTAGAATTTTCCCTTTGGTATATATAATCGTGTCTCTAAGTTAAATTACTCCACTCCAAAATTCTGCATTTTTTGCTGTACTAGTATAGTAATGTCTTGAGTAGTACATGTACACTGGTTTAGTGGAAGAGCACATTTGAGTAGATGAGACATTGTTTGTGGTTCGCCACTGTCACAAGTATCTGTTTCTGCGTAACTCCAAGAGTGCATGCGTGCCCGAGCACGTCCACCTCTGGAGCGCAGTCTGTTGTAACTTCTTCAGTGTAGGCAGCTAAGTTTAGCCCCAGGTGGCGAGTTGTCAACAGGATGCAGAACGACTGTGATGTCCTATGCAATATCAGCATTTTCCAAGTTCCACAGCTGTACTTGTGCCACTTCTGGTGTAGTGTGCAAAGCTTCTATGTCCATAAAAGAAAATTTTTTGCCTGCTCTTCTGTGTCAATACTTCAACAAACTGACTTGGGTCCTGAATATGGGAGTAATTCGTGTACTTGGTGGACCCCCATAGCTAGTCCTGTAGTTGCAACGGTGTTAAATGTCCGCCAACGTTTCTATCAGTACGAAGCTTACAATGTTAGGCTTTCACACCTTTAGCGTGTTATATGATACGAATGTTACTTAAGGTTCTAATCTTTGACTAGTAACGTAATTTCCTATTATCTTGGACGTGATTTTTGCCTTCCGCCTTTTTTCTTCAGTATTTCTTTCTGTATCGCATAATGCTAACTATACACCACTAAATAAGATATGTAAGTACAATGTAGTAACACTGGAAGTATGTAATGACAGCAGAACAGTAATACAAGTTACATACATGCTTATTTGCGCAGAAGCAGTTTTCCCTATGAGTGACAAGTATTTTAAGTTTGCAAGTGCAACATCAAACAGTCTCCAAATTCATTTACTTAAATTTCAAAGTTTGTCATAGCCTAAATTCAAGATGGAATAAATTTTGAAGCAGCTTTACAAATTTCTTCATCCTCAATCTTGTAAGAAAAGATAATGCGGTCAATATCCACATCAAGAAGTATCCTTGAAGCAGTGGATGCCCGAAATCTTTTGCTACTTTGGTTTATGCAATCAATGTTTTGGATCTTTAAAGCCTATATGTTTAATCGATGAACGCGGAGTACAGTGAAATTTTATATGTGTACAAGCCTTTTGTATAATTGAGATCATCCTCTGAATATACCTTGGACTTATTCTTAGTGTCGCCGTGGCTAGATTTATAATATGCCCGAGGAGATTAAGTATCCTTGAATCTAACATAAAGACGTTTGCGAATCACATTACAAATAAAGGAGACTTGATTTGTGTTACATGATCCCAAAGAAAAAACTGCTAGTGAACAAATGCAGATTAGATAAGTGTTGACTTCACAAGATGATGCTCGTTCTTTATCAGTTCAGTATAAGACCATTAACGCTATCACAAAGCTCAAACACATCAGTTTGTCTCTCGTACAAAAACGTCATTCCTTGTTTTGATTCCAATAAAACTGCTTTATGCAACACCAGGTGGAAAACTCAGTCTAATGATAAACTTGATAATCACAATTGAAACGACGATCATTTCCATGTAAACGACACACTTCGTTATATTTTTTTCAGAAAATACCCTTTCTTGGGACGGAGAATGCGGGGTAAGCCCCACACCAAGCTCCAAAGAATGACTCCAAAATGTTTAATTTTATGTAGGCTCAAAGACTCCCATTATCTAACAAAAACTTCAAGGGTATGCATAATAGCATATATGCAAAACTATATACAAAATTAAAGATAAATTTCTCCAGAAAGACCGTACATCTGTAAAATTCTTGTACACGTAGACTCTTAGGCTCAACAAATCTCCTCTCAAACAAGAGGCAAGCATATTTTATGAGTATTGTCCTTTGCTAAATGTCAATAAACAAGTTATAATTCGGTTCATGGAAGCCGGGGGTTAAGTACTGTCGTGGCGAACACCTCTGAACCATTTGTAACCCGAACTTTCCAGATCTTTCAGTAGACGACAAACTGCCAACTTTCTGTGTATTCTGGAATGTGTTGAAATTACCTGTCGTTAAATAAGTAAACGTGCGCTTCTGCATTTCGTGCGGTGTATTTTGTACATGTAAAGAACATTCTAGAAGGTTCCATGGCCCTATTTCCCGAATTTTCTAGGCGAATTTCAAAACCTATATAAAGTGACGTTGTCCCCAAATTCTTGTCTTGCTTGTTGTATATGTATTACTTAGTTCTAAATAAACGTTAATTACAAAATCCTAGGTTTATCATTATTCGACTATCGTCCAAGATACAACAAATACCATTACAAATACGTTTTCTTCACACTCCCCTCTTGATCAATAAGTTCATCGATCAATGATTCTTCGTATTGCCTCTGCATTCGTTGCAGCTCCTCTCCTGGGTCTTTTCTCTTCTGGTTGATATCTTCTTTCGAAACTGTACATTACTCATCATCAGCATAACAAGAAGGATCATAACTCTTACCATGCTCATCTTTCTGCTTTACCTCGAATAAATATAAAATTTCGCAGGGCCCACGTAGCCTCGTCAATCTCCCTCTGCCATTAACCACTTTCTCTGTAACTCCTCCAACTTCGTTGTCACAACTAACAATGAGCTTCTTCACACCTGTTTCGTTAATCAGAACACCATCTTGTTTCCGATCTTGGCATTCCTTTTAATAACATATAGAAAGCTATAAAGTAAAATATGTATTAGAGCTCTACGATAGGAATTCCTATCATCCTCAGCTAACAGTCTATTTATTAAGATTCTGTACAATTCCTATAGCTAATCATATAATTGTTTGAACAAGAAAAATGAAAGATATTTCAGTGAGAAAATGAGTTTATACATTTTTGAAAAGAATGAAAACAAAGACAGTGGAACAGAAGAATTCTGAAAGTTTAGTAACGGACGATCTCTTGTTATTTGTTACCTTTCATGTATCAACAAATCAAACTCATTGGCAGCTTTGTCCAAGATTGAAAAGTCCTGTAAGGATGTGGGATGTCCAATTGTACAAATATCTTCTCTAACGGCAGATGGAACCCCTTTGATCTTTTCCCCTTTATTGTTTACTCCTAAATGTTCCCTGCTCCTGACAATAAGATGCCTAGAGGTTTTCCCTTACTGCTTGGCCTTACAGCCATGACTAGTAAACATGTAAACGACAGAGAAGCAAATTGGCTTGAGAACACAGTATTTAAAATGGAAAAACAGTTACCAGTGCATTTAGTTGTTTTGAAGACAACCAGGAATTCAATGTAAAGGTAGGCATTTCCCAAGAGCCCGCAAAGTTTTTCTTGACCTGGATACTATAACATCCTAACCAGGGCACGCTAAAATCGATAGAGAGTTTTATAGCTATGCTGGGCTTTGATTTCGGATCTATTCTGATCTATCCAAGAATCTCTTGATAAGCCGATCGACAACATTTTGTGGGTAGTAATTTTGAGTCAGGAATCCCTTTATCTTACTTAGTTGCTTATCAAACTCCAAATACCTGGAACATATATAAAATGCACTATAAATTAGAACATTATATAAATTATTCTTGTAATTATTAACGGATAAGCTGCTAAAGTCAGTATAGCAAATGTTTTCTTCCTATACAAGCTAGTAGAGTATAGTAAAACTGCTTTAATAAAGAGCAAACCTTAGTATCTACAAAAACAACAGTGCTGTGTCTAAGTCATTCAGTGCCAAGGCATTGCAGCAGGAATTATGCCACCGACTCCCTTAACGTAGCACCCGTCCCTAATACTATATTAATAAGAATGATTTGATAGCTTTCCTCTCTGAGTCATCATTTGACGAAGACTATTTTTACTTATATTCAAAATGGCCGACCTGTTTCAAACTTATTTTCTTCAAAAGCGATCAGCAAACAACTATTCAATAGATGCATCTATCCCAGCCTTTAAAGATGGAGTATTGAAAGCTTTAATTAAAAAAAAATTAGTTTGATTTTTCTATCCAGGTGGCGGGGCAATGAATTGAAGACAAGTTCTTCCAAAGAGTTCACGGGGTCATGTCGCAGTCTTTAAATGTTTAGCTTTTGTTCTGTTTTGTCGCTAATAACTGAAACATCGCTTTGATGTAATCTTGTATAAAGAATGATAAAGAATGCATGATGGAGATGGAGGAAATTCAGCACCTCATAACAAGCTTCTACCGAAATGCAGTTGCTAAAATTGCAACTAGATTAATGTTTGTTTAAATCATCGTTTTCATTGTAAAAATTGCAAATAAGCAACACAGTGCAAAGCTTAATATTCATAAAATTTTGAACTATTGTCAAAGTTGTAGGTTTTTGTTGGGAAATCTTCTGTAGCTACAGCAATAAATCATTTGGAAGGGAAACAATTAGTTAATTTAGATGCCTGGTGTACGAGGTAATGTTTCATAAAAAAATTAAGAAACTAAAAATGGCATGATTATTGAAAGGAAAGGATGCTGAAATAACAATTAATGTAGCATGGATTGTTTAGTAGTTGCTGGGCGAGACGTGGTATCTGGCCTCGACAGGTTAGCCGCGAAGATATAAAAAGTAATAAGAAGCCTAACTATGTCAAGGGTTCCACTCTGCGGTACATTTAGTAATCAAAACCGGGCCATCACTCTCTCTAGCTCACGATTCTCTTTAGATTTTGTCAAAAAACCATGGTTTAAGAATGAGGGATATCTCAAGTGACTGAAAGATAAGTTTGGACACTTTCTTTCCTTTGTGATTGTGGATTCATGGATATAGTACGGATGAACGAAGAATAACATTGGTTGCTTTAGTAAATTTACCTAGTAAAATATCTCTTGTAAGGATAGTTCTTCCACAACTAAAGTTCACAGGTTGACGTTCCTGGCTTTTTCCATCATTATCCTATCAAAATCTGCCGTTTTGTCTACTTTTTGAACAATTTGAAACTTTAATTATTGCACTAGAGTATATTTGTCGCAATAAAGTGTTTTTGCTATTATATTCATTGGTTTACAATGGCAAAAATGGTAGGTGTCAGCCTTTTGTAATTCGCTGTAAAAATATTACTAAAAGTTTAATAAAATATTATTGAAATTAATTCCAATTACCCAAGACTGTTTCTTTCTGAGAGTGGTGTTCTATAAGAAATTTTGGGTGAAGTCTTGAGAACTTTGGCTATACCTATGACAAAACCTTCATCTAGTTTTGATCAACAATGGTTAAGAACCTGTTTAGGAAATTGTTGCAGATGCTGTGGTTCCTTCCTTCTCTTGTAGAGGGAATTATAATAACTTTTTTCGCACTTTTGACTCCGAAGAAGGTAAAACAGGGCAAAGCAAAGTAATTTTATTTTCATATGGCGAGTAGAAAGAAGAGATCGGGCGGACAACGGCCATTGTTGATCTCTTTAAAGTGGTTTATGCCCACGCTTAGGAATGCTCAAAGAAAAGTGAACATTTCTCCTCTGGTGTCTGTGCTAAATTCATGAGGTCAAATTGGAAAAATGATTGTTTCTTCTGTTTCAGTTGTAATTTTGCATGGCTTCCAGAAATATGTAATCTGTATCACAATTTTCAATGGGATACATTTTACAGGACTGTGGTTCATTAAAGGATTTGCCATTTTGAGCTACTTGGTAGGACCTAACACAGGTAGAAAGAAATGACAGCCACCTTTTTAGTATCTGCCTTAGAAGCTCTCGAAAGTGACTCAAGGCTAGAGTCACTAAATTGTGACTTCTTTACTCACTAATAAAGAATGCTGGTATTATTATAAAACAGAATGATTTTTTTGCGTATTTCAACAACGTGTGCATCAAATTGGCAAGTTTTTCTGTAGAAATTTCGGAGCGCAGTTGACCTCAAAGTCACAAATTTGTGTCAATGGAAATTTTTTTGGTTATGACGATAAATAAAAAATTTATGGCGAAATCTAACTGTGTTTAACACAGTCATCGATTATTTTCCCAGTTGCAATGCAAAATAAAGTATCCTAAAGTATCCTATGCCAAACACTAACCCAAAGAGACGTTAACATTATGAAACGGAGGAAGCCTAAGAATAGTGACAACTAAGGGATAATTCAGTTCTCTTTTCAGCCCCAGAACTACCGAAGGTGACCATCATCATCAGATGCAGTGGAACATTACTGTCAGAACGGGTCAAACATTGGACGCTTCGAAACTTGCAACTGACTTGGTGTTTAAAAATACATTGTTGTGGCGTCGTGTTTTTCCACGATATCACTATGTAAATAGGCTCACGTATTGAGAGGCTCCTTTTAGTAGCTATGGCTCAAGATACCAGGCGATAAAATGCTTTTCCTGGGATCAAAAGCAAGGATTAAATAACGGTTTGCATTAATTGACACCAAGTTATGCACAGTTTTTACTAAATCCTGCAATTGTACAAATCCCTCAAATACCATTATTGAACTTTTTAAGTGCCATTTATGAAAAGGAATTTCGCAGATCGGTAGCCAGGATGTTAATCAGGGGGCAAATAAAATCTGAGGGGCATGAAATTTTGATATATATCACACGTAATCGGTTACAGCCACTCTTTTCTGATTGTCACTATTTTCACTAAAAGAATAACTGTAGGAGTCTTAGAATGTCTGCTGGCTCTACAGTTCGTCCAAACTAAGAAACAAAAAATGCAAACAGCAATTAGTAAACGGATCAAAATTGATTTTTTTTTCAAGAACAACTGAAATTTTTGAGACTTTTTTGAAAACTGTTTCTGAAAATCATCCATATCTACTTTTCGGGTACGCTCGTTTTCAAATGAAAGCATCACTAATTTCACCTGGCATGAGTATGACATAGGTCTCCTTTGAGGCCTGTCAATTCTTGATAATGCTGAAAAAGAGGATTCTGACATGGCAGTCGAACAGAAAAATATTTCCAAAATTGAAAAAAGTTTGTAAATGTTTTTTATTGTAGAGTACCTCAAGCATAGGATGCACTTTATTTGGAATGGATATTTGCTAAAGGCATTTGTTCACAGCAGTTATTTCTTCGGGCAAAGGCAAGTCAACGCCAAGATTTTGTCAGAGATTTACGTTTTGGAACATCAAAATAGATGTTGTTAACAGAAGTAGTCACTGAAAATATGCTGTTTTATTCAAAAGATCTCCTTAGCTCAATACCAATTCTGTCAATAGATTCAAAGTAGATATCTTTTAAGTGTCGTTTCTGTGTCATCTAGTTTGCCATCATTTTCCATCAGAACAGAATCACCAGCACCAAGAGTAACATTGGACATGTGTTTTGGTTTCACTGGTGATAGTGAGACTTCAAGTTGATTATCTTGCAACAATTTTCTAGCAAATTTTTTAATCTCTTTAAATTTCAGAGGACGTAGGTTTTACTACTTCAATTGCTGCTTATAATTTCATATTTCATGCTTGTAGAACCTTATCTGCAGGCACAATTATTTTCAATAATTTATTCATGGCTATTGCTGCAAATGTTGAATTTATAGCGAAGAACGTCATAAAGTATCCTCTTACTTCTGCAATAATGTTTCCATCCAATTAGTCATTTAAAATTTGTTCAAGTGTATCAACAATTCCTCCAAATTCCGATATAATTACTTTACTATCATAATAGTGATCAGACTATCGCTTGTCTATCAATCGCTTAAACATCTTCCCATTGTAGAGTGCAGCAACTTTAGGCTGTCAAAAGAAATAGAGACTTGCACTTGTTATAGTATTTCTGCAACATTGTACGTTCCTTAATAGAGTCAATGTCAACAACGTGCGGTTTTTAATAGTAACATTGAGTATACGAGATTTTTTAAGTTTTTTTTGCATCAGCGCTTGAATGTCACCTTTGATGCCACGCATTACATAAGCTCCATCACAGCACTGTGATATCATTTTACTGTAATCTTTTCCAGCTTCTTGTAACATACCAATCGTTTCCTACGACAAGGAAACTGTATCAAGTGCATCATGTGCTAACCATAACACATCTAGCAAAGATTCGAAAATTTGTCCACAACGGATATAGCATAGAATGATGGATATGCTTTCTGTGTTGTTTTTGTCACAAGTGCCGTCCTCCAGTAAAGCAAAGTAAAGACAATTTGGATTAATTGCTGGTCAGTTGCTGACTTCTTCAACATTGCATGGAGAGTCGCAATTATTTCGTTTGAAATGGTGACTTATAGGTAGCATTGAAACGAATATGTTGCATGGATTTCTGATAACTTATGGATTTCTTTTGCCAGGGTATAGTCTAAAAAGTTTTTGAATAAAGTTATCTCTCTTCTCTATGTTAATCTTTGTAGTATTTTCCACAGAATGCCACTTTGTTCACAGTTAAAAACATGAGAAACGTCCGCAGTTGATTATAATACTGTTGTCCAACACATCTCTTGTTATCATAGTAGAAATCCTTTTATCTGCATTTTCACAAATGTTTCTTTCCAGCCGTACTACCATAGATGTTACCTGCGTAGAAATTTTTCGTGCAGTTGGAAATCTTTCATTTTATCACCTTTAGCATGTTTCAAGTCACGATACCCTACTAGAGTAATTGAACGTTCCTCTGTGCCTCACAGACTGAGAGTACGGCATGGAAAACAAAAAGATTAATCTGTCTCTAAAGAATATTCCAACCACTTATGGATGCTATACCACTGCTTTTGAAAAAAGCAGTCGTTTGTCTCCAGTAAATTTAAATTTTGATAAAATGTGATCATGTCTCCCAAGATTGATAGGTTCGTGCAACAAAAATGATGTTGAATGGCTCCTGAAAAATTAGCCTCAGAAGAGTTAGCTCCAGCTTTAGATTCATAACTCTTACACCGATGCACTACAAACGTATCCATTTTGCACTAATTCAGGATAGTGTCCAACAAAGGTCAAGACAGCAACTGATTGAAATTAGTTTCTAAACATGGAAGAGAGTTGTAATGAAGACCACTCAGGCTTTGTGGTGCTTCCACAGTTGGGGTACAGGTATTTAGGCCCAGATCAGAGGTCGCAAAGAACTTTCAGCCTGAAGCACGACAACTGTCACATTGGAGAAGGCCGTCACAATGTGACAAATACTGCACACAAGGGGGAAAGCACTATCTAGTGAATTCTGGATCACGTCTTGCAAAATTCACATACACGTTCCCATGAAAACAACTTCATAACTAGAGCTGTTCTACTTCTTCAGAATTCTTTGATCATCTCTCCTTGCTAAATTTTATAATACAGTTTTCATACACGCCTTTGCAATACAAGCATTGCCTACGCCTATAAAGAATGTTCTAGCCCAAATGACATCAGCAGACCCTAGTTCCTAAACCTTCCTTCCAAGCGTGTTAAGTTAACGCTTATGTCTAGCATCCACATGACGCTAGACTTAATGATGTTATTCTACGTTAAAACTGAATAAGCCACATTTTACCCTAACTCAATTATCTAAGCAAACTACAAAATACAAACGTCCCAAAGGATATAAATTGTATTACATGATTATATCAGGGATAGTTTTCTAGCACTTCACCTGGTATACATTAGATCTTTACCACATGATACCTATAAGTAGGCCGTTTACTGAAATTATGCGTCTAATGCATAAGTACGCTTGACTTCAATTCTTTCTCTATGCATTGTAATGGCTTATTATTAAATATAATTTGGATATCCTTTATTACTCCACTGAATCCGGAAAATGAAAGAAAACTTCGACTAAGCTCTTGTTACAAAATCATTTTAAGGTCTTTGTTAAGTCTTTGATAGAACCCATCTCTCCTTGGACTTCCGGAAAATTGAAGTCCCACCTGATGTGCTGGTCTGCAAAATTGTCCTGTAGGCTTTTAGTTTTCGTCAACTTGTTTATCCATCTGGCAGCTGATGAGAATGTCTTTACATTATCAGTAATAACCTTCTTTGATCTTGTATAGATTGCCAAGAACTTATTTATTCATTTATTTATTTATTAATTTATTCAGCTTTTCAATAAATTATTCAGTTTCCATGGTAACAACAAAATGAACTGCCTTTGTCTTAACACAGGAGAACACAACAACTTATGCCCTTGAGTATTTTCCTTCTCTTTGATGTAAAATGATCCTACAAAGCCTCTGTAGTCACAAAGCGTGACTCCTTTTTGCTTTTTTGTTTGGTAATATTCCCTCATCTGGAGATGAGCAAAGTATCATTGCCAGAATCTTGCAAGTTTCACACTCCCTCTTGACCTTTGTTGCTAAAGTATGCAGTTGAGCAATTCACCACCTCTCTCTTACAGCTGCCATGACATAATTTACTGACTTATGGCCCATTTTTCTGTGTGCTTCTTAACATATACGCTTCGACATGTATGTCCCTCTAGGCATAAATAGTGATTGATCATCTACTAACCTACCAATACACCTGATCAACTCATCATCACATTCAGCCAGCCTCAGTTTCTGTGACTCATTACTACCAAGGTTAACAATCCTCTACTCCCTCTTGATCCATATGGTTATTGCCCTCTGAATTTCTTTAGTTTTCAAGGGTCCTCTCAACCACTCTCTTCTTGATTCCCTCTTTCCAGCTTTATTACAGAACCTGAAGCACAAAGCTGTAACTCTTTTGACTCTTTTCATTGTACCCTTTCCGAGCAGCTGCCATAGTTTGCTCATTGCCATTCTCCTCAATAGCAAGCCCAATCTCCATACTAAGTAGTAACTCACTATAAGCCTTAGCATGCACACTTCCTGAGTCCTCCTGAGGCCACGTCTTCCTTTCTAACTTCCTAATGTCAGCACCCCTGCTGCTATAGTTGGCATCACTCATTTGTGTTGTTACATGTCTCCATGTTAGTTTAAATTCCCTTGAAATTTCATGTACTTTTCGTGCACTGTTAGAAACAAAAGTCTTCGAGTTCTTAAAGGGCTTGTGTATCCAAAAAGGAGCCACGTTACTGTCAGTTCAGCATATATCTTTTGTCACAGGCCAACGCTGGAGTGCCCTATTGACATCAGCAGCCACATTAGCTCCCATATGACATGTAAATAGCTTTTGTCTTGCCACTGTCATCATCCTCTTTGCTATTCGTGCCTTTGAGGTCATCAATCATCTGGTTGTACCACTTGGCTGAAACACCACTGCAACAGTTCGAGGTGGAACTGCCTTTCACTGGCATCAACCTTGTGGTGCGATATAATTCCTGTAATGCCTTCCATGTGAGGAGCTATTGTTCTTGGCACTGCAGTTGGTTTGAGCCCTTGCTTCCACCTCTTCCACTTTCTTTGCATGTCCATGCTTACCTCAGTGTCCCACCCTCCCCTTTCATCAACTGCCAGGCGATACAGATGCTTCCTTTCAACACCATTGATGAAATGATCCCCAAGGGGTCATAAATACTACTGAGCTCTTGCAACATTACCCTCACAGTAAGTACCTTTGGCAGTTGTAAGTTGACAGTCACTTAATAGTGGTCCTGTGCCTTATCCCAAATAATGCCTAAAAGTTTTGTTTTGACTTTATCCTTATTATCCTTTAGACTCTCAATGTTTTACTTCCATTTTGTCAAACAAAAATTCCCCTTTGCCATAATCCTTGTAACCTCTTCCTTGAATTATACTGACATCTCTTCTTTTGACACTAGCACCGTTATGTTATCAACATATGTATTTTCTCTTAATTGTTCTGTTACAAACTGCTTGCTAACTGTACTGCCCAAATGATATTACAACACTGCACCTAGCATAAATGGGGAGCATTCCCCACCAAAGGGCACTCGACAGAAGCGCAGGCGTTTCTCTTCCTTCCCTTTTATCTTGTATAGGATTTGGAAAGCATCCCTATCCTCTAGAAGTACTGCTATGTGGAGAGAGGCTTTGGTTATGTCACCAGCTACACACACAGGGGCCATTCTAGAGCTCAGTAAAATTTCCCACAACAATGGTTGTAGTGATGGCCCTGGATTCACATGAAGGATGAAGATGAATCCTTCTTAAAGCTAACAGCTGACAACAGCAATGCGCAGAAACTCCCCAAAAGAGAACAACAGCGTGGATTGCTACAGCTAGTCCCCTCCAGATCGCTACATGAAAGGAAGCAGGCGAAAGAGAATGTAAGGAAGGCTAAGTAAGTCCTAAGGCAAGAAACAAGTTTGTACTTATAACGGGGAAGTACTCCTCCTGAAATGAAAAGGTTACGATATTACTTCATAAAGGAGATCAGGTCAATGGACGCGTCGTCCAGATCGCGTTTTGGTTAGAAAACGATCCTGGGCAGCCGAATCAGGAGCAGGCGATGCGAAAGACGGCGATGCCTGAGCCACTTTTATGTGATTGATGCTGACGGTATTGTGACGGCCATTAAGGTCGAGCTTAGAATATTTGTCCATGCGCTCAAGGACACGGATGGGTCCTTGGTACGGAGGCTTAAGTGGAGATCTGACAGTGTCATCATGCAGAAAAACATACTCACAAGTATCCAACTCCGGAGGTATATACGTTGGGCGAGATGAAGAACGATTAGGAATTGGTTGAAGTGCTGCCATGTGGCGACGGAAACGGTCAACATAGTCGGTCGGATCCAGAAGAGGAGAACAACTGGGCACAACAAATTCATTTGGAAATTGAAGAGTGGTACCAAAGAAAAGTTCAGCAGGGCTGGCATGAAGATCAGTTTTGATAGTGCTGTGAATTCCAAGGAGGATAAGAGGAAGCGCATCAGACCAGTCCGTCGGATCCACAAGGGTGCAGAGGGAAGATTTCAGATGGCAATGAAAAAGTTCAACAAGGGCATTGGCAGCAGGGTGATATGCAGTAGTATGTAGACGGCGTGTACCTAGTAAGGTAGACGATGAACTGAACAGAGATGATTCGAAATGTTGACCTCTGTCAGTAGTGATGGTTGACAGAACGCTGAACGTGGAGATCCAGTTTGAAACAATGGCTTGCGCAACTGATGTGGCTGTGATGTCAGAAAGGGGAATGGCTGTTGGCCATCTTGTAAAACGGTCGATACAGGTAAGGAGATACTGGCGTCCATGCGAGGGTGGTAAAGGTCCGACCAGGTCGATGTGTACGTGATCAAAACAAGCATCGGGTGTCGTAAATGTGCCAATGGGGGAAAAGGTATGTCGATCGACTTTGGCACATTGATACACGAACGGGTCCAATGACGGACATCACACTTGATAGCAGGCCAAACATAATGAGTAATGAGGTGTTGGGTGGTGCAAATACCAGATTGAGCAATTGAGTGAAGGCTATCAAATACCTACCGACGAAATGAAGTTGGGATGAAGGGACGAGGTGTACCAGTAGAAATATTGCAGGTGATTGTCCAGGAAGAAGTGGGAAGTGGCAGTTCCTGGAAGATGAGTGTGGTTGAAGTGTCTTTGAGGGAACGGAGCTCGTCATCATGGTCGTTGGCGGCAGTTACAGAATCGAGGTCAATATGACGGCTACGTAGCGAATTTAGATCGAGATGTGACATGGCATCCGCAACAGGATTATTGCGGCCACGAATATGATGAATGTCTGTCGTAAATTCTGAGATAAAATCAAGCTGACGGACTTAGCAGGGGAACATCGATTCGGACGTGCTGATAAGGTGTAGTTAACGGTTTGTGGTCGGTAAGAATCACAAACTGGCGTCCTTCTAAACAGTGGCGGAAATGGCGGACATAGAGGTAAACAGCAAGTAATTCACGACTAAAAGTACTGAATTCGGTTTCAGCAGGCTTGAGACGTCTAGACAAGAAGGCGAGTGGTTTTCAAGTACCATCCAGGAATTGTTGGAGAACACCACCAACTGCTGTATTTTAGGCATCAACCATTAAGCTGTGTGGGGCGTTAGAGTCAGGGTGATCTAAGAGGGTGGCTTAAACCAATGCAGACTTGATGGTAGTAAAAGCCAAGGCAGCTACTTGAGGGAAGGAAGATCTTGTGGTAATATGTTTGGAAGAAAGTAAATCCGTTAGGGGTTAAGTAATAGTGGCGCAATTAGGGATAAAATGGCGGTAAAAGTTAACTAAACCCTGAAACTCGTGAAGTTTGTGGACAAAGGTGGGGACGGGAAAATCCTGAATGGCTTGAGCTTTACTAGGCAGCGGTGCCACACCATGGGCGGAAATGTGGTGGCCAAGGAAATCCAATCAAGGTGTGCCAAACTGACATTTGTTAGGATTAGTAACAACTTTTGCAACTAACAAGTCATCGATGTAAGCAAACACGAAATCCAAATCACGGAGAAAATGGTCAATAAACCATTGAAAAGTTTGTGCGGCATTACGGAGGCCAAAAGGCATGCGCACAAACTCAAATAATCAATAAATAATAGCCTTTGCAATCACTAAACAATCTGGAGCCAGGCGGCATGGGCGGGCAAAGGTGGCAGGACCGCTAGTACTGATGTGGTGAGTGACGGGATGTTTGATCATTGCCATACAAAAGGTCGGTTGCATGATTTGTGGAAAGTCAACAAAGATTGCCGACTATGGGCATGTAGCATCGGAAACGCAAAAAACTGGACTTGGGGAACAAAATCAAGACCAAATGCTGGCTATGGAGAGTTAAGTTTGAGTGTCAATAAGCTTTTGGTTGCGGCAATCCACTTTCAACGATAAATGAGCAAGAAAATCAGCGCAAAGGATAGAAAGTTCAACATCGGCGATGATAAATATCCAACGGTAGGTACGACGGAGTCAAAGGTCAAGGGTGAGGGACTCAGCCCCAAAAGTGCAAATGGAGGACTCGTTAACAGCTTGGAGAGTTAAGGGGCATGGAGTGCACTTTTCCTTGTGGGTTTGGGTGTGCAACACTAACATTGGCCCCAGTGTCCACTAAAAGTCAGAGACAACTAAGTCGATCCGCAACATGGAAAAAGCGACTACTTGGGGGTGTGCCAGTCAAACTTGTCGCCCCTAGTTGCTGGCTGTGGAGTTTTCCTGGTTGACGGGGACTGAAGAGAAGGAACAAGGAGATGTGCACTTCTGAGCCTGGGCACCAATACGCTCATTGTACCAGCAATAGGCAGTGGAGGGCGGGGAGAGGAGTGGGAGGGCGGAAAATATCGGGAGGTGGGATGCCCAGGGCTGCGACTATGGGAGCGAGGGTGATACCGACCCTGCAACTGGGTGGTAAGGGCATTTAGTTGAACATTGAGTGTTTTAACCTGTTGGCGAAGGTGGGTGAGTTCCTGATTATCAGGGGCTGAGTAGGGGATTGGAGAGGTGATATGGGTGACATCAGGGGGAGATAAGGCTACTTCATGAATTTTATTGGCAATCAACGCCAACTGATCAATTGTGACGGTGTCACCAGTCAACTCAAGGATGAGTTGGGCATTGGTGGGAAGATGTTGGACAAAAAGCTGATGTAAAATGGTATCTTTGAGCTTGTTATCTTCTAATAATTTGCGCATTCGTCGGAGCAACTGAGAAGGTTTGTGCTCGCCTAGCTCCTCAAATATGAGGAGTTGATTAAATCGTTTTTGCTCGGAGGCACAAGTCCTTGCAATTAGTTCAGTTTTTAAATGATCATAAGGTTGGGTTTCAGGAGGTGCAATTAATATGTCACGCACCTCTTGAGCGATCTCTGGCTGTAACGAAGAGACAATATACGCCAATCTGGTTGCCTGGGATGATATGTTTCTGGTTGTAAACTGGGCTTCCACTTGGTCAAACCATATGGTGGGGTCTTTGGGCCAAAATGGTGGAAGTTTTAAACTAATGTAGGATAACGAGGGTGTCTCGGAAGTAGCTGGGAATGTTTCCAATCAGGGTTTTGGAAGGCCCGGTCATATGCTGCAATAAATATCCAAACTTTACAACTTTCGTGCTATCTGGTAAGCTGATTATGTTCCAACTCCTCTTCTTCCTAGTTACCTCTTTCATTTTCTTCTCACTTGTATCGTTCTCTTTGAGCTCTTCCTGAGTTTTGTCTGCTTCTATGCTGTAATGCATATGTATTGAGTTTTTTCCTTCCTGCACTAACCCTATTGTTCTCTTGAAGGACTTGTCTTCTCTGCAGTCCATGCTTTAATGTCATTAATTCCATGATCTTCGTCAAACATTAGTTCAGATAACCTTTCAATGATCTCTTCTATAGTATTGAGCTTACATAGAATTGTAACATCTACTAACCTCTCTAGTCTTGTAAAATCTTGTGGCTTCAAATACTCTTCCTTCAAGTAGCATGATAATTCACTTTCTTAATCTCCTTGTCAACTGCAATCATGCCATCTTCCAAATTTGCTAATAAAGATAATCCTCTGTCCGTCTTTATATCATCAAGTGTTATCAGAGTCCCTTGGAGGTCTCCACTTTGTAGTGAATTCTGGGCCACGTCTCGCAAAATTCACATACAAATTTCCACGAAAAAAACTGAACTGATTCTTCAGAATCCTTCGACCATCTCTCCTTGTTAAATTTTGAAACTTCGCCTATTATGAAAGTTCTGGCCCAAATGACGTCAGCGAACTCTAGTTTTCAGACCTTCCTACTATGTCCAGCATCAACACTAAGCTGGGCTGAATAATTTTATCCTAACACGATTATCTAAATAAACTACAAAATAGAGTCTCAAAGGTTATATATTTTATTCCTTAATTATACATCAGGTCTTTACCACCTGATACCTATAACTATGCAGTTTACTACAAAAAAACCCATTAAATTTCTTTGGCTCCGAAGGGGCACAAAGCAACTTTAGACGCAGTCATAGTGGAACAACGTTATAGATGCACAGAGCCGCAATTTCTTTCAAACGGCTATTGTACGGGCAGCAGAATAAGTTTCTAGATCAGATCTGAAACAATAAATCACACTGACGTCAGGCTCTATCTCACAAAATGTAATTATGCTAGTGTATACCTATTGCAATATAAAACGTGTAACTTAACCCGCCTTTAGAGGAAGGAAATAATCCATACGCAAGATTTCGACTTTGAAGTCCTTTGTCATGCAACAGACGATTAGAAGTAAAGCTCATAACGACCTGGGCGTTGAACCCGATTGTCATTATTGCAAATTTAAGGCCTTTCCTACTGAGCAAAACAGGTCTATGCGAAAGGTCAAAAGACTATTAGTCATACAACACCGATCGACAACTTGTGTAAGAAGCTGTCAGTCTATTGGTGTATATGTATATAACCGAAATGGCCCATGCACCGGTGGTTAAAACGATAACTACTTTCCGCTCTCACGCAAGGTCACCCTACCTACTTCTATCTGCAACATATCAAAGAGAGCTGGTAAAAATTTCGAGAGTTGATACATGTCTTTTTCAAAAGGCAAGTGAAATTACAGGTTTAATCTTTTACTAGTAAAATAAATGTGTAACTTTACAGCCCTTTTGAAGAAGATGACGATCCATCAGCGAACTGTCGACCTACAAGGTTTTAGGCAGACTGTCGCATGACTGAGGCCACGTAGATCGAGAATTCGCAGTTAGATCGTTATTTTCTTCAAAAAAGCAATAAAGTTACGAATTTGTTTTATTTTAAAATTATATACTAGCCCCACGACTCTACAATTTTGTGACTCATTTACTTATATTTTCTAGCTCTATGCACGTCTGGCAGGAAGTGTATCTGGGATTTTCGCACGACATCGACTAATTGTCGTTTTTCATTGCCGTAGCAACCTGGGGTAGGAGGGGGCTGAAGCTCCTCCACTAATTTTCAATTTAATAGAATTAGTGACCACAAAAATGAAAACAATTCGCATTTTCAAAGTTAAAGAAGTAGCAGAACAGTAAACAAGACATCACCAAAACTGGCAGTAAACTGGAGCACAGTTTTATAATTACAGAAAACTCAAAATATACAGTAATTTTCCAACAATAAGCTCTATTCACTCTAAACCAGACTCTGAGAAAACAATTAAGTCTATTTTTAGCACATAGTGAGTAATCATTCACAATATCGATCAGACATTGTGAAATTGACTTTCTGAGTTGATTACTTGATTATTGTCAATAGTCAGTAGCTTGTTATCAGTGTTTGTAAGTACGTGTTGGGTTTTCTAGTCTTTTCAATAGGTTAACTTTTAAAAATCCTACCCTGGGCCACTTACATCGTTGCAAAATACTCAGTTTTTGAAAATAAGTATCTTATGTATCCTTAGAAATTTCAGAAACTCATCACAGAATAAGGAGAATATGATTATTCTTATTCTGTCAACTCATTGTAAAATTTTGTAGCGTTGCTTGATGGGGTGGGAAAAAACAGCCGGTGTTACAATCTTACAAGGTTGTGAGAGAGATTGCGTTTGACATTACC
>JANTCA010045279.1:0-10842 GCA_024741275.1 Chironex yamaguchii
TCTTCGGGTACGGCATCATCTACTTCGTCAGCATCGTCATGTTCATCGTCGGCTGGCTGTTTCACATCTTCAGTCTCGGGAATCACAGGAGCTTTTTCGTCGGCTGCAACCTCTACCAAAGAAAGGAATTGTTTGTCAGTTTGCCCACACGACTTGCAAACAGGGATACCAAAGAGGTTCAGTACACCATGTCGAGAAGTGTGAATGCGACGTTATTAAACACATATAAGATCAGGTTGCAATTCAATAGCGTCAGCTATCAATACAACAACAACGAAAGTAGCTATCCGCCACTATCAAGAACACTGACAAATGCCAAAATGAAAAGCAAAACCGTTTCCGATACAGACTAGAAAACGTACACTAACGGGTGACCAAAGATAGGTAGCAAGAGTGATCGGCGACGGCATCATGCCTTAACTTGTTAAGAAAATTAGAAAAGCCGAACACCGAAACCACATGAATGATTGCAAGAAATCAAACTGATGCAAAACACTTCTAAAAGTTAGTGACAGAGATATTTACTTACCGTTCTTGGGAACCGGTGCACTGAAAGCCAGCGCTAAAAAGCCGAAGAGAAACACTGCGACAAGCTTCATCTCTAGTTTTCGCTTTACACACCTTACGGCTACCGTTCGTACTTGAAATGAGTTCAGCAAAAAGCTTCTTGTGCTATTGAGAAGAATGCACTATTTATTGCATGCTGTCCTCTGTTCTACTGACTACCATACGCTTTCTGATTGGTTAAATACTTCAACATCGTTGTCAGAAGGTTTGTCTTGTAATTCAATGAGATGTTTTTATCATGTCTATAGGAGGGGAAGCATTCCATTGAAATCTGGTACATAGCCAGAAAACTGTTGATAAATTAATTACTGTCATAAGGGGCTGTTTTGCTGAAAAACATGCAAGCACTTAACAGAACACATGCAGATTGCTAAACAAACAAAACATTGCTTCAAATTATCAGATAATAGATCATTCAATAAAAGAATGATGAGCAGCAACTCATGGACTGAACAAAACTGCTCAAAAATTCAGATGACCAGGAAGCTTGTGTAACGATAAAAGACAGGCATTGGAATGTATTTTTCTAGAACAAATATTATATCTGAAAGAGGAAGCTCTGAAGATTTGTGAATGCAGGCTGCACTGAGTGCCATCAGTAAAATTCAGCCAAAATGCGCGAAAACATAATGTAGTAACAGAGATAACAAACTAGTTGAAATGAGGTTAGTCAGCAGAGATCAAAATCTTGTGGCACTTTTATAAGGCAAAGAGGCCATGGCCCCGGGCCGAGGTCACGTGTCTTTTACACGGAAAGTTCGGAGAGAGCGTTCATATAGTTCACTGTGCTTTCGACTCGATGTTAAGTTGTAACATGCCATGACTATTACAGACCTACGATCCTCATCTCTCACCGTCCTTAGTCATATTCTGTTCTCCACAATTAAGGAGAAGAAATCGTAACAAAAGTGAGCAGCATTTTAGATGATTTTTCCAAATTTGATAGACTTGGTGACGTGTCTGAAGGGGACAATGTGACAGGAGTGGTAATGCGTTCACAGACGTTACTTTTAGAGTTTGTTTACGTAGAACAATTATTTTGCACGGTATATGGTAAGTTGCGTTCTTCTGACACGTGTCTTCCGCGGACGGATGGGTTCTCTGAAACTCACTTTTTTCCCCTTTTGACCCTGGGCTATGCCAGCAGCTACTTAACTTTCATGAATATTGTTTATGGGCGCGCAACGTTTTATTTTGAAAAGTTTACATGACTCTCTAGGCATTATAATTACAAGATCGAACTTTCTTTAATATTTGTTTTACAATGCGTTATTCAGTAGTAAGCTATTATGTTGCAAGCTATTATGTTAGTACATGAACTTTTGATTAACAAAATAACAAAGATTTGTGTCCAAACCACAAGTGGACACATAGTAGGCTGATGTACTTAATTTGCCGAAAACTACGTACAAGGAGACTGCACAAAGTTTAAACGTCACAACGCAATTTGCCTTGATCAAGACGAGCTATAGTCCCTGACTGCAACTAAAGACTTGTCTCGAATTGTTCAGTTTCTCTTTTTAATTTAGCAATAGCAAACTGTTCACGAGCTTCCTGTTTGAACTTTTTGAATTTTTGAATAAAATGTGTTTTAAAGTCAATGTTAATACCTTGGAAGTGTTTCCCATTCCTATGCTTCCAGATATTTGTTAATGCTTTTTACGCAGTCTAATAACAATGACATTGTCAATGAAATGGACCAAGAAGCATAAATTCCAGCAGAGCATTTTGATTCTGGAAATCAAATCAAACACAAAATCCTAAAGGGGTTACATTGAAATACATTCAAGAAAGAGATGCTTAACATTCTCAGGAATTGATTTACAACAAGGGCAGTGACCTGTGCCAAAAAGTCCAGCTCTGAAAAGAACTTTACAGGTTTGCAGAGCATCGTGCCAAATTTTTCAGTTTAAGTGATTGGATGTTTCTATTGTTAGATGTTCTGTGTAGCTAGCGTACGAAAATAGAGCTCTCTTGAGGAGAAATAAAGTTACTGGATATCTTGCCTATCATAAGTTTGCTAGAGGTACGGGAACATATATGTTGATAAATACCCAAAGCTTTTGACAGTTGAACTGTGGTTCGAGCATCTCTGGCTAATCTGCTGGACCAAAAAGATCTCCAAACTTGGTTGTCATCTTTTTAACTAAAGACGTTGGTGGTACCAAAGCCGAGCATGTATACCTCAGTGTTGATGAGACCAAAATATTGAGGACAATAGCCTTAGCTTGTAACGAAACGTCACTACGTTTCTTTAATTGACAATGCACCAGACTTTTGTTGTGAGGTTTTTCAAATTTTCATGAAAGCCTTTAGGGCCAAAAGAAACTCTGAGCAACTTTATAGTTTGAGAACTAAAGACAAAGCTCAAAAGTTTATCACAACGACCACCTTCAGATGGAAAAAACAGGCATGAGCAATCAGATAAATTGATGCAGGTACCAGTAGCTCTCCCTTAGAGATTAGGTGCAGGCATCAGGTCAGGAAGACTTTCAGTAAACATGCAAATAGTAGTGTCATCTGCATACTGACTGATAGTAATCAATGATCTCAAGACCAGTGACAGGTATACCTCTAAAGGAGGGGCTTTTTTGAACTATTTGAGTCAGAAATTCTGCTGTAGCATAGGCGAAATGGAGCATCTTTGTCTTATGCCCTTTTCTAAAGAAAAATCCTCAGATAAGTAGCCATTGATGGCAACGTGACTGTATGTATTGGCATTTAGAGTAAAGGTTTATCTAAAAAATGAGGACCATATTCCCAGACGGGCGAGCGCTTGAATCAAAAGTTTTCGGTTGACTCGGTCAAAAGCTTTGAGTTGGTCTAAACTGACGAAGCAAACAGGAAGGTTATCCAAGTTAGCCAGGTCAATTAAGTCGCGAATAAGAGATAGATTATATAAAATAGTTCTACCAGGCAACAAACATGTTTGGTTATCAGATAAAATGGCCGGTGGGACTCTGCTGAGCTGAGATGCTTGACATCAGGTCATAATTTTGTAGTCTTTGTTAAATAAGCGTATAAGTATCCAGTTAGCTAAATCTTCTCTGTCACTCTTCTTATATAAGCAAGTGATAATGGCAGTGTTATGTGAGTAAGTTAAACATCGCAATTCCTAACATCCATTCTCATGAAGTCATTATGAAATAAAGACCAAAACTGTTTATAAAATTCAGCTGATAGTCCATCAATATAAGGACTTTTATTATTTTCCATATCATTAAGAGCAGCGAAACATTGATTATTCATTAGAGGACCATCCCAAAGCTGTCGCTGGGTCCGAAGACAAGATCTTATTGGCTAAATTGAGAACCTGTTCTTGTGCAAACAAGTCGTCAGTGTCAGCAGTATAAAGATTGAAATAATGTTTATTCTTTAGTTTATGGCACTGACTTATGAAGAATAGGAGAACCATCCTTTAAGTCTCATGAGCAATGTGAAATGTGGGCCAATGTTTCAAACTGTATTGCTAACAACTACATACTTCCACACTTCCATTTCCAGAAGGTACATGGAATGTTGCAAGAAGTTTACAGAAGAAAATACCAATATAGAATAACGTTTCTTAGGACGTTCTCTGGACGTCAAGCATCCTATTCTAATCTAGATAAACACACAGTCATAAATGAAGCCCAATGTGTTGTGTTTCTTTCTAGTACTGTCCCACATACCATTTGCTAAACGATTCAAAACCTGTACCAATGATCTCTACATTTTAAGTTCCATTCAATTCTACTGTTGCTGTCCCTACAATTTGTCGTTCCACATCCATCAAGTTGAAGAAATTTGAAATCTAGAGAATGACAGAGGTTTCAGTGCATTAATGTTGCATTCAACTACACACCAAAGACATGATTGTTATCAGTCAAGACATCACACAAATCAAATGCAAAAGCAACAGTGTAATTATCTTCATCTAGTAAAGCTGGGAGACAATTTTCTTATGTCAAAACTAGCTGTGGTATAGCACTCTGTAAGTCAATGACAGTCAAGACTTTGCCACCAGCTCTTGACATGCATTGATTCACTGCTGTGATGTCGAAAACATCTCCAAGTGATGCATATTAACTTGAAAATTATATATTTATCTCTGTCACTTTTTTATGTAAAAATATAAACTCTGTTTTTAGGAGGATGCTGTATAGAAAGAGAGAACCCTCTGTGTGCAAAGTAAAGTCCGAATTCTAGAAGACCTTATCTTGTACACAAAGGCTGACACACTGATGAATGTAGGTTATATTTGCCTATGCAGACGGGAGTGACACAGCATAGACAGGGCACTCCATATATAAAATGATCTAATTTTTGTATTTTTTGTACTGCTAAACTGAAACTTGCACAACAATTTTGCAAATATAGCAACCACGACCACAACTATCACACATCAATGTATTATGGTGCCACCAGACGGTTCTCTTTTATTTCAAAGGCTGACATATTACAATCCAATGTCAATATGAGCAATTGAAAACTGATATTACATTTAAGGCAACTATCATTGTCTTCATCTTGTAAACTCGTTTCTTTCAATACTATATTCGATGGAACTGTCTGTTTCTGTTTGTGGTAGTCCTGGAATTGCCCTTTATTAATTGCACTTCATGGACTGAAGTATTTCAATTGGTTTCGCTTCCTAAAAATACCCTGCACTGCTAAGATACTTCGTTTGTAGTAGTGCTTTTTCTACTGTATCACATAAGAATTAAAATCCGTAGCAATCAAAACAAACTCGCGGAATTTTAGATATGTTTTCCCATCTGATGATGTCAGTATATCTTTTAAGGATTGAAATGTCAGTTACACTCCATTAAGGTGTCGTCAAACTTTCGCTATTTAAACTTGGTCCACTGCTGCTTATCGATTCAATTTTCTTAATAGAAGTCAGTTATATTCCACTGGCAAAAGTTGGATCCGATTAAAGAACTATCATATTCAAGTCTATAGCATTACATCTATGTCAGTATTTCACATCACAACGATTGGCAATGACCTATAAAAGTAACTTAATGATTGCTCCAACCCAAAGGAAAACCAATAAAAGATGCCATTCCCATGTTATGATGAATGCAAATAAGATATAGTGAAAGACTGTAACAGAGTCAAATGACATCAAATTGTATGCTTACTTGAAGCATCGCAACTAAACTGCTATTCGCAAATTCTCAAATAGATGACTTCAGGCTGGCCAAAATACTTCAAATGATCGTGTAGCCTAACTTTGATGTTAAAACATGAAAGTGAGAACCAACGTTACTTGGGCTGCAACAGTCCTAAAAGATCTTCCCGGACCCCGTGAGTTCTTATCTTCTCCACTTGCTGTTGGCTGGTGTCGCCAGTGTTAGGTTCTTGCCCAATATTCGGAGGATGATGTCTCTACCGTTCTAGCAGCCCAACCTTCTGCTTAAAATACAGGAAATACATATAAGGATTTTAATGTACTTAGCTTATTACCGTTTCTGTTTTCATATGCAACTAAAGGGTGGACTTCACTTTGGACGCCTGCAAACACTGGCAATTAGCACACTCCACGTGGCTGAAACAAAGGCAAGTCGAAATTTTATGTGTGTAAGCCATTAAAATGACAAGGCTCAGACCTACTGTGGTTATGCCTTTATCCGGAGACTGAGGATGTCTTTAACTTTTTATGAGCGCAAAAACGTTTGTTGAAAACTGTTATAGGCTGACAATTACAAGCGTTTTACAGTGCCCTTATCAATCTTACTGACAAGATGTCACTGCTAGGGATCCAATAGTTGGCTTCTCTCATTAACCTCCTCCGCTCCCCCTCCCTTACACACACAACACCAACTACCCAAAACAAATTTAAGCTTCTCAGTTCTTAAAAGGTTATAAAGAATATGTAAAGGCGGATGGTGACCTGTCTAACGACAGTAATTGCTGTCACTCCTACTTTTCAATCTCATCTCGTCAAATAGGGGTATCAGTTACTAAACAAATCCTGTAGAATCAAAATTCCTAAACTTTGTAACACATAAGAAAAAAGAATTAACATTTGAGTGCCTCTCACTTGCAGTTTGGATACTCACTCATTTGGCATAATCACTTAGTCGAAACTTTATACCTATTACTTCAAATCAAACAATATAAACATATTTTATTGTCTTGATCCCATGGGATATGTTTTCCGAAAAGTTTGAGATGCAGACCTTCAACCTCCAGCCAATACACCATCCATATTTGGTAGTATTACCCATTTTAATTAGAAACTAGACGATTTAGAACTAATTTTTGACTTTGCGTTCGGCTAATGAAATCAAAGTTGTGAGGAAAAACAGAGTTGTTTTAAAAAAATTTAACTTAGCATATTTAAGGCCTCTTTGGTACGCGAGTACCATGAGAATCAAGTGGAGAAAAGAAGGGAATTGAAAAGTAGATGGCTCTAAAAATTACAGCGCAATTCTTATTATAACCAGTGGATTGAAAAATTTAGCACTTTTGAAACCCACACCAACTGGCAATGCCGTATACCTATTATTAGACAACTTCTACATGAAACTCACAAGACAAGCACGTTGCACGCTTATGAAATCAGTTGTTTTGCTGTCGTGTTGCAGGTATAATTGGTCAGGCAATTTCAAAATATAGGAATAACTAAAGCTGGAATTGTTGTTCTGTGCCTTCATTAATCCAATAAGCACGAGAGAAAGACACATATGCAATAATAAAGGAATGTTGTAACCCATTTCAATGAAAACAAAGCACAAAACACCGAGTTTTGGTGACGCCAATGCTAGTCCTTATGCTGCGACTCGATTTTACTCTACAGGTAATACAATGCTGTAACTGTAAAGAAACGTCAGCAATTGACTTATCTATTAATTGCAATTGTAAGTTAACAACGGGTTCTTAATGTTCTCTAAAACCTGGATCGACAACGCATTTATGTCTCGAATAATTAATTTCATGCAATAAGCAACGTTTGATTTGAATTATCTGCATATGTTCAATTTTAGTAGACTATAATTATTTTATTCGACTCGTTACATTATGGAACATTGGTTTGACAGGTCAAAAGTGGTTTTTCAACACTTGTGGGATAAAATGCATAATTTAACTACAAGTCGAACTGAGCTTGCGCACTATTCCTTACCTTAAGCGTGCCACAGTCGGTTGCCGTGACCACTCGTGTTTTTTAGCTTCTGTGGGCCCTGTCGAAAAATTTTATTTGATTTGACACACTAAAAGTGGGGTTTGAAGTAAACTCCTATTTAAAGTCGCACTGAAGTCGAATACGCTGCTGCTCTATTATGCATTTGGAGGTCGACAGCTCGATAGGAAAGGTCGATAGACCAATATATGGTCTTTCATGCTCTATCGTCCGCTCTTGTTATTGGGTGTCTGTTTCATCTATGCCTAAATACGGCGAGAATCAAAGGAGCAAGTCAAGACTATTAATATAATTGCATTGCTTCTCTTCTTACATAGCCTAGTTTCTAAATAACTCTCATGTTACATTGTTGCTTTCATTACTATGGAGCCAAAACTTTTCTTAAATGTATGTCTATATTCATTTCTTTATCTCTAATACGTCTTTGGAGATCATTTCATCTTTGTTTTGTTACAATAAAATGTAGTATCCAATACTGTCTGTTTACCAAACGCTTTAATGATCGAAAAGTAATCACTTGTAATCAACAGCTATGTTTGAATCAATAATTGAAAGTTGTCATATTTGATAATCCTTCTTAAGATAGTTATAGTAACATTATTGTGCCAATATTTTGTCATGAAATTCTTTGCGAGTCACTTCATTGCTACGATAGCGCTACATTTTGTCAAAATTCTTCATCCAGGGGATTCTCAAATATCTTTCCCCTTATTGAAGCTGAGAAACTCAACAAGATGTTATATCAAGCGCTTGCACAGCTGACAGATGGCAGATCTCTTTACAAAAAAGTATATGCAAATAATGCTATAATAGATGTCCCCTGGAGTGTCATTTCAAATTCCATGCGACTATGCCTCCTTAACTATAGAAATCTGGACCACGCCCTTTTATATCTTAAGGATTATTGTAAGAACCTACCATTGCTGCACATGATATTAAATAGAGACAAAAGATTTTATTCCCATTGTTACAAATCAGAAATGGACTTTTGGATTTTTTCCATGGTAATAAAAGGTTAGGACAGTTGGACTACCTAAGAACGAAAGATGCTTTTTATTTTCCATTGAACTCAAATAGTCATCTCTCAGGCTCCCTTCAGCTACTAAATTTTTAAAAGGCACTGCCTTAATAGCTTTAATTTGATATAGCTATAATTCAGTTTTGTTATTGTGAAGCTTGCAGTTGCTACTCCGGGCCTTACCCGGGTGTTGCAGGCCTATGCAGGCTAGTTACGGAGAGCAGCTTCACATTATCGTCTATCCTGTTTAAACCAGTTTTAAATATGAAAGAATCGACTTGAAAAAATTGAAGGGTTAACCCAATAATGAAGCGTTGAAATCTGTCTCTTCTTCGGCGTTGCAGTGACAGGATAGAAAAAACATTTAAACTTTAAACTCGGTAGAAATATTAATCCTCTGTTTATGACAGCCATATTTATTGCAGAATGTGTTTGGTTTAGAAATTCTCTGCAAAGAAAAACTAAGTTCTATGGAAATCTATCTGAGCTAAAGAGCAAAAAGATGGGGAGCTTTGTCCAGAAAGTGAATTATGCACCTGTATGGAAACCGGCCTTCACTGTACCTTTGAGTTCGTAGTTTTTCTCCGTCACGAGCGATGGCCAAGTATGAGGAAAAGGCCAAATTGACCGCATACAGCAGTAACGGATAGGAGGACACAATATACCGCAGTCTTTGACGTCTTCAATGCCTTTGATGCCTATTTTCAGACGATAATTCCAAAACAATATTGAACTAAATATAAAGCAAAGTATTCGTGATCAGGTAACTTATCCCAAATAATACAAGTTAATTTGATGATTCGGCCGACTCTGAAGCTAAAGGAATGGAAAGTTGAGCATTTCACTTGTAAAAACCAAAATGATTAGCGCTCAGTAGTTGTTAAATCACGAAAGACATCAGGTCTTAACTAAAACACTATATGTTTTCAAATCAACACTTTCTTTCTAATTTGAGGCTTGGGCCATTTACATCTTGTTACTGGTAGTTAAAATGATAATCAGCTACGGATATTTCATATTCAGCGAGTAGCTCAAATCATTCTCAGCCTCTCTCCCGTCTTTATTGCCAACATTATGAAGTCATCTCCATCAAATGTCCCATATTTGCTGAACAACTTGTCGTAGGATGTGATCCTACTATTCTATACAGTATATCCATTGGGTTAGCAGTCTTAATCTCCATTGCCTTGTAATATTACGGTTGGTTCAATGTTAAGTAAAGACCAGATATATCGAGTTTGTACTCATACGTAAACTTGAGCGGTGAATACGAGATTTCCATGTAAAATTCTTGATTAAATTACATAACAAGACCAATGTAAGCGGAAGGGCCAGACTGTGCTCCTCCCTTGTTTGCAGCAAGTAAGAATAGTACTATGAATGCTTTGTGCAAATACTGGTGCTTTGCACTAACTTTGTTTATGGCTCCTTAAAAGTAATGGGTGATCTAAAGTTCATGAGAGTAAAAGCTAGTTCTGTCTAAATGACGCCATTCCAAAATCACTTATTTTAAAAACAGTCATGGTATAGGGGATAAGACGACGATCTTGTAAGCCAGTGGTTGCGAGTTCGACTTCGCGTTACCACAAACAAAATGTTTTAAGCATGAGATGATAGAAAAGGCCCCCTCTCATAAGGAGCTTAATTCATAAATTCCCTAACCCGAATATGTACAATCAATCTCACCCAAGTTTCATTTAGCTTATCCTTAATTTAATATATATACCATAACAAGAATTACATCAGTGTTTAGACCTTAATTATGCACTTACAATAATCGACAGCCAATTTACAAGACAGTAATTTTTTTTGCCAAAATACTCAATATTTATTGATAACAGGAAATGAAAACGTCAAACATTAGCAATATCTTCCAGTAAGCACACAACATCGCATGTGCAATTACTTCAAGGCGTGCGAATCACAGTATAGTCTCTTGAAATTACTACAGATTACCTTGCTGCGTTGTAACATGTCTTTGATGTACTGTCGAGTCTAGCGGTGCAATGAACCAACATACTACGGTGAAAAATATTAAGTTCGGACTAAAACTGGTGTAGCCTACCACTTAAGATTCATTCCAACGAAAGGCAACTCTCACCCACTGCCATAGTCATTACCTCAAAAT
>JANTCA010045290.1:0-18851 GCA_024741275.1 Chironex yamaguchii
TACTATTGCCACCCTTCAAATGGGTGTCCTTATACTTACTATTGCCACCCTTCAAATGGGTGTCCTTATACTTACTATTGCCACCCTTCATGTGAGTATCCTTATACTTACTATTGGAACCCTTCAACAGGGTATCTTTATGAGTACTACTGCCACCCTTCAACTGGGTGTGCTTACACATACTATTGTAACCCTTCATGTGTTTATCCTTATACTTACTATTGCCACCCTTCAACTCGGTGCCCTTTTACTTAATATCGGCAGCCTTCAACAGGGTATTCTTATACATACTGTTGCCATCCCTCAACGTGTACGCTTATGCCGGAGATCACTAATTTGTCTGTTTATTTATCAGACTGCCTGTTTTTCTCTTGGACAGTTTGACGGATTTTTGTCGATGGAGCAATCGCTAAGTTTAGTACAGCCAAGTAGGCGAAAAATAAAACTATGAACTGTGCATAAAAGACCATAAGCAACATTTGCTATAAAGCAGGCATGCCCAAAGTTCGGCCTCCAAGCAATATTGGGCCCGTGTCCAAATTTCCACAGGCCCCAAGCGTCGCGCCATCAAAACAATATGCGGCCCGCCGTCAGAGTTTCCCACAGTAAAAACAGTGATTCTATATTTACCAGAGGGTGGCCGTAGTGTGAACTTTAATCGCCATGGCATGTTTTTAGCCCATTTCTGAAATGGCAAATCTTCAATTAATGCAAGAACTTTTTTCTACTCTTCCGAGGTGAATGGATTTTAAAAGTCTCAGTGAATTGGTTTTTTATGATGATCAAACCACAGTTCTGTCAAAATTCTGTCATTTAACTTGACTATACTATTCTTTGTCTAAATGGGATGCGATTTGTTACAATAAAATCAATAAAAATATGTTTCTAAAAATTCAGTCATATCTTAGAAAATAGTTCATTTGCATTTGGTTTGATATTATTTCAACCTTTAACTTTCTTGGTAATGCAAACGACAACTAAATCAACCAAGCTGCAGATAGCAATGTGATTAGTTACATATTTACATTGTAATTTACAATGGTAATGGCTCCGGGAATGTCAGACTAAATGGTCGGTGCCTATACATTTTCATCTGACCAAATCTGGCCCTCTCTGCGAAACGTTTGGCCACCCCTTGTATTAGGTTTGATTTTTATGGTCATAAAAACTATCCAACGGTACCGTACAAGCCATAAGTGACATTGCAATCAAAACAACACAATGAAAACAAATTACTAGTAGGCAATAAAATGCAAGCATACATTCAATATCATACCATTTGCAATACGGATCTGAAAATCCATCTCGGTCACCTGCTGGCAGGTCCTTAGCTTCAATGATATGAACGATGAGTTTTGATTTGCTCTTCTTTTTAGACTTTTTCTTCTCCTTCCCTTTCTTTTCCGTGTCTTCCTTCTGACCGGACCTTGAATCCGGGTCTTCAAACGAGAGGCCTAACTTTAAGGTTCCTTTGAAACGTGCAGGTTCAAGCAAGGGTTGCTGAAATTAAGAATATATTGAAACTGGTCGTTCAAGCTTAAGTAAAATGGTTGAGTGAACATAGGGCATTGCTCAAAAGAAAACTTGTAATGGAATATGTTGACCACATCGTCTAATTGAGAAAGAAGTAAGTTGGGTGGAAAGAAAGATTCCAGGAAAGCTTTAATAGATTTATTCAAAATGGGAAGCAATATATTTTGCAAGCACAGCTACTGTAAGTGGGGTAACATTACCACAAATATGGTTTGCAATGAAAATGTCAACAGAATCAAGTACCTTATCTTGAAGAGGATACCATTTTGGCTCAACCATATCGAGGCCACGTTGATCAAACAAGTTGTCCATCCGGAACTGCACTTCACCTAAGAAATCATTTCGGCTTAACCGATCACGATTCCATACGTGGACAACCAGGACTCGCGTTCGTAGTTCAGGAACACCAAATTTATACTAAAGGAGAAGAGTAAAGAGAAGACTAAAGAAATGATTTCAACCACGATATGCGTCTGATATAAAAGAATACTCCAAAATTCTTTCATGATACAGTTACCAAATTAAATAGCCCCGTCAACACACCTTACGTCATTACTAATGTGGAACATTGATGCTGTTTGACGATGGTTCATGAGGCGGATTAAATGTGATAATTGATAACCGTCTTGTCAAAACACACTAAAGAAGTCATCACTATGATGATGACTGGTGATGAACAATTGTGACAGATGATGATAACCATTCAATATTATGACTGATAATGATTGATGAAGATAACGATTGACGATGTCTGACGATAATTGATGATGCCTATTAATGATGATAACTGTCTTGTCAACACAACTTAAATACGTGATGATTATCAGGGACGCAGGAACTTGCTCCCGTCTTTGCCCGCAACTATGTTTTAAGTCGTCGCATAGAGCTAAATGTGCGCTCACAGGATGCTGAGGAAAGGGGTACAGTGTAATATAACTTTATGATCTTGTGGACTTCGGAACACCGCTTCCTTGCAAAGGGGCATTGAATTGAAGATATTGGTGATAGTTGAAAGATGGGATACTGATATTATCTTCTTCTAATGTTTCATGTTGTAGAGGCCAAGGATTTTAGGCAGTACAACAAGTTCCATTCTCAGCTTGTCAATCAACATATGAGCTAGGCTATCTAACAAAAACCCTCTTTCCTAACAGGATTTGTTCTATACTCCTTAAGAAGAAATCTTCCTAATTCTATTGACAATTTGGACAATCACATCAATGGCTTAATAGTACGATCGGATATAACAACTGCTTGGGGTTCTTTTGAGAACTTTTCCGTTTCTCTTTAAGTAGCAGCTCCAGACCTTTGTATTAAACGCTTTGACCAGGTCCAATTGGTATATATTAGACTCTGAATCATTTAGACTTCTAACAGCAACCCCTTGACGCAACAGTGTCTTCAGAGTTTGAAAATAAGAAATAAGCACTTGTTTTCGACGCTGCTGCTTTTCAAGTTGAAGTGAGCTAAATGTTCCTGCAATAATCATCTAATGGCATTTGCGTTTGGTTCTCGTATGTACCCTGTTCAATTCTTGCACACACAGCGAGCTCATTTGCATCAGGCTACTGGCTCTCGCAAATTTCGATGTTACTCGTGATTGACCAAGCTGAGCAGCCACCTCAGTAAGTGTTTTCATAGCAGCTTTTTTGGTTTCGATTTGCTCTTGGCATCTTGTAATGAAAATCGTGGGCCTAGTTCGAATTCAAAGTTTTTACTTTAAACAAGTAAATCACGATTGAAGCCCAAGTACAACTTTGAAGAAAGCCTTAACGACCTAATGTACTCAAACACGATTTTCAAATCTTACCGTTATAATTTGGTCCCATTCAGGATCAAGGGTATTTTTCTTCACCTTGGTCTTTTTTTTCGTTGCTTTGGTTTTGTCTGGCATCAGGTATGTTTTGACGTACCTAAAAATTGGGGAGAACTCGTCTGAAAAGGATTTCTGGGGCAGTCACTGGCATATTGACTAATTTTACTAAAGCTCTCAGGTGAAAATATGTACACTGGATGAAAGAAATGCATAAATTACTTAACTACACCACAAGGGTAGATCTAAATGGTCATGGCATTACGTAAGTGGAGTAAACTGGCCACGGATGGGGCAAGTTCTGCTAGAATTAACTCGTTTTCCTTTCCTGAAAATTAGATAATGCAATCCCCATTAAGGTTTGGAAATATGTACGATAAAACTAAAATCAGGAATGTTATAATGTAATTTGACACTTTCGTTAACCTAAAATATACCTTATCTACACCACTGGTGAGTGACTGAAAACCTACACAGCTCATCTTATAACCGATTTCACAGAACAAAACGACAAAACTGCACAGATATAGGATAGTCTAATGGCGCAAATAAGATCATGAAAAGATTACCACAGATGTTGAGTTATGGGCTAACCTGGCTTTCACATGTAACTTGAGCGTATAAGTTCAAAAGGTACATTTCAAATTCGCCACTCTAACAATTTCATGTGCTTTTTAAACAACATCGTAAACTGTATTAACACAACTTAAATGGGAATTAAAAGACAACATTTTCACTACCGGGCTGTTAAGATATTATGTGTCTATATTGCACTGCCATATATGTAAGCGACCGTTGACTGCACCTTACATGGCAGGTGTTCGCTGAAGTGCCTGCCTCTCCAAACGTTCTGAGTCAACGCTGATCGAATTATCATATCCTTCCCATTATTTGATGTTGTTATAATCTGGTAATCTTGGTATGAGGGCAAAACGTCAGAATTGGAGGAGGGACCGATTAAAAGTTAATCCATCAAAGTTAATCGATTAATAGTTAATCGGTCAAAAGGGTCACGGGTCGAAAGAGCACAGTTCAGAAAGAGAAAGATCAAAGGAACACAAATCAAAGGGGCACAGATCAAAGGGGCACAGATCAAAGGGGCACAGATCAAAGGAGCACAGATCAAAGGAGCACAGTTAAGAAAGAGAAAGATCAAAGGAACACAAATCAAAGGGGCACAGATCAAAGGAACACAAATCAAAGGAGCACAGATCAAAGGAGCACAGATCAAAGGAGCACAGTTCAGAAAGAGAAAGATCAAAGGAACACAAATCAAAGGAGCACAGATCAAAGCAGCACAGATCAAAGGAGCAAAGAAAATTAGGGCACTGATAAAAGTATCGCAGATTACAACAACCAAACGATCGGGTACCAAACAATCGGGTACAAAACGATCAATAATGAGCTGAAAGTGATCAGTCATCTAACTTCCCCAAACGCTCTGATTATCCACTTCAATTTCTCGGGTTACATGTGGTTGTTCAAGAGTTAAGAGTACTTACGAATCAGAAGTATTATTTTTTGTATCCACTGCAGCCAAGTCTCGTCCTTGGAAAACGTGTAATTCTAAAATATTGCCACCAAAATCGTATCGCATCCCCAACTGTATGTCACCCTTCACCACAACTCGACCATACACACCAAGATCCTCACTCCGAGAACTCTGTATGCTTCCCAAACTCTCTTGACTTCCCTAAAGCAATAACAGAAAAGAACGTCTACAACCTCTTAAACGTAACAGTAAAAACTACAAATGAATACTTTAATTCTTACCTTGTGAGCTTGTGAGTAAGAAATCAATTGCCTTATGTTCTATGTCTAGCCATAAGCCGAATTGGCAGAGAAAGTGGAGAGGCAATAAAAAGCTGAATTATCTTTATAACTGGTTCACCTTGCACTAGAATACTCTTGCGGGAGTTAATGGGATCACCTGTTCATTTCTATGTAAGACTCCATGCCACTCTCACACAATCTCAACACCCAATAGAAAGCAATAAACCTTCATAGGGACCTAAGCTATGTCAACTGTCAAGGTATGAATAGAAAACATTGACCAAATAAACGGAAGCCTTGTGAACCGTTCTGTTAAGACTGTCAACCTCGTCACGAGCGTTGGGATTGGATTCGATTCGATTTTTAAATGACATGAGCTATAACTTTACTATGTGCCAGATTCCAGGGTGTCTACTGCAATTCCCTGACGTGTTGAATTCAAACGGCATGACAAAGAATTGAACAATTTTGCTCGTATTCAAAACTGATGCACATCACCAAGATTAGTCAGAAAATTATTCTTTCCCTCGAACAATTAAATAGGAACTTGAAAAAGTCATAATTCTAGTCTACGATTATGATATTACAATAACACAATTTCATGAACTATATTCTCGTCACTTACAAAGCCTGCTTTTTTCATTAGTTTCGACTTCCTTTTGTCTTTGTCCTTTTTAGACTTCTTTAAATCCAATATATCATCATCATTGTCCTCCCATGTATAGTCCCCTTGTTGCCTATTCTTAAACGGTGGATCTCCGGGTTTCACTGACTCGTCAGCAGCCTACAACAACAAGTAACGATTTATAACAATTGAAAGCTGCGAGGCAACTATATAGCAAATAATGTACAAATGTTGGCTCTCTATCCCTGTTTTCGCGGGGAAAACTGTCCATCCGTGAATTTGACGTACGAATAAGACAGACGATAACGCATGAATGAAGTCTTGAAATTGCACATTTCTTGGATGGATCGCTTCTCCTCTCCAAAATGGCATCAACAATGCAAATTTTATACTTAACTCAAAAACAAAAACGAGTGGCTTCCTACTTACTTTCACTTGCATTTCCCCATAACCAAGGCAATTCATTAAAAAGCAAAACCAATTTCAAATTTTGCACTTGTTACTACCAATGTCGTGTCCTACGACATTTAAGTCTTGTTAAAGACGTAAATTACTTGTCTGCTGTTACTGTTATCTTTTTTGTTTTTCACAGATACTTTCCCAATCACCGCCCCGAGGAACTGATTTTTGGTTATTCAAACTGAAAAGTATCCACTGTATGGAACAAGCAACACATTCTATTTTCCTTAAGGGTTAGAACTCAGTCATTAGCAACTAAAACTTGCACCAAGGCAAGACTGACCAGCTTGCTTAATCAAACACTCGCCACCATATTCTCACTCCTTGATATCAGAACACAAAACACGTTTGCGATAAAAAAATGTCCATTAGGAAAACGTACTGACTGAGGAGGAACACCCGATGGTGTTAACGCCCGAAGGGCTAGATACCGGAGTTGCAAAAAAGTACTAAAGTCATTTGTAGAATGAGGTTACTACACTCCCCATTTCAAAAAGCGTCCAAACAATCGAAACAATCTAAAGTATACAGTTAAATTGGATTCGTATGCGTGTAAAAAGGTCGAAATCAAGCTAAAATTTCCTGCTGAAAACATGTCGCTGCCACCTTAACAAGTAAGACATTCTTGATTTACAGAAGAATAATACTTTTAAATTTGGGCGCTTTTCAAAATGACCACCAGTTGGCTTCACGGATATCGATTGAATTCAATACGAATCAGACATCTAGCCCTTTGGGCGTCTAGATCATTGGGTACATCAATCCTCCACGTTAATATTTTTGACTTACATGACAAAGAAATTAATTTTACTTCTGTAAAATGGGGGCCCGTACAACTTTTGCACTGCGATCTCTATTAATCTCGTAGGATAAAGAGCGCCAAAATCCAATTTTTCCGGATAGACAACTTTTCTCCTAAAGCCATTGGAAAGGTCGAAGGTAAACCGTGTGATTACTTTCTGTCAACATTAAATACCATAAAAATGAAAAAGCAACCTAAAAACAAATCATAATTCGATATACATATATGATCTTCAATAGTATTCTAAAACTCACCTCTGTCACAACAACGTCAGGTACGACCACGGTCTGAGGCTGAGGCCGGGGTTGAGTTTCTTTTACTTGCACTGTCGGCGTAAAATGAACTCTTGGTGGTTGGTACATGTGATTCTGTGTTTCTAGTTTCTCTTCCTCGTATTCCTCAGCCTCCTCCCTAATAGGGCTGAGAGGCTGGTCACTTTGCAAGTCAAACGATGTTTTTTCAAGGTCGGGTCTGGTCACCTGCGACTGCTGGGGTGCAGACTGTCGGGCAGAAGAAGCCACAGTTTCGTTTTTTTCCAAGATACTAAGCACATTCGATGCCGAGTCTCCCATTATTTCGAGGGCTAATTCTTTAGGTGACTTCCCTTCGTCTTTCTTTACCTTCATGGGTACAGCGTCAGAATCATAAATGCTGTCTTTGACTTCCACTTCATTTTTAGAAGTTACCACACCGACTTTGATATTGCTTTCGATAACATCTGCTTTTTGTCTACGTGTACGAAAAACGATACATTTATCTTAAATATTAACCGAAGAATGAAACAAAACTAACAAAGGAATAATAGGAGATGAGGTGAACTTCAATATGTCAAATACCTCTTTCTGTGATGACGGAGAACAGAATAACGAAAGGCAACACACGAACAGATTGGCATTTGATGAAGAAAGGCGTATTAAAGTATGAGTTTGAAAGCCAGTACACAAATGAGTGTAATAAATGGTCAAAAAGAAGAGCAAAAAGGGAACAGTCAAAATGAAAGAAAACTATTTATAAGACAAATTAAAAAACAAGCATACCGACAATCAAACGAGGTAAATTCTGTGACTGTTCCAGGTTACGGTACCAATTCGCAATACCAGAATACGATTGAACGCAGACAACGTGAATGATAAGACATGCGCACTGTTCACTTCGCAACGTTTGTTGTTTCAATTCACCTAGCTATTTCGAGGAATTCTAATAAGTCCATAAAACAAGAAATGAACAAAAACATGGGTCAAAAGTCCACCCCACATCAACAATTACATTAATAGGACTCCAATGCTTTCCCACATAGGTCCAAACTACGCCTACACAATTTGTGCATGAAAACATGCTCCGCGTATGTTGCGTTGAAAGAGTAAAATTCGAATCAAGATTGACTTTGCGTACAATAAACACAAGATATCCATATAGCGACCATTAGTTATAAAATATAGAGAGGTACTTTACTTACACAGATGACGACTTTTCGGGACTTCTCAATCGCAGCATCATGTATGTCCACTGGTTCACGTTGCTCAACATGGCCTGCCACAGAGCAATTTCCTTCTCCTCGCTGTCGTCCCAGTCCCCACGAAGTTGGCCCAGGCCGAGTCGAACAAGGCCTATCTGAGAAGTAGATTTACCGTCAAAATCATCAAAAACTTGCACCTCCAAACCACGTTGTTCCAATTCCTCTAAAGCAAAATTATGAAATTCCACCTCTTGGTCCCAAATGGGGTTTGTTGACCTTAAGTAAATGTCGACTTTTTTCTTTTGCGTTCTCTTCTTCCCAACTACAGCACTTAACGGAGAAGAGGATAAAAGAAAATTAGAAATGTGATAATCTGACTAAAATCCAAAATGCATAAGGCAACAGCTGAGAGACACAAAGAAATCACAGCGGACGGGACATAGACCGGATATCCTTTTTAATTGCTCGAAAGGTAACACTTAAAAAATATCAACTTGTGTCCGAGAAATACTTAAATTTAGTACCGTGTGGGTACGGTGGGAATGAAAAAGAAGACGTAATGCGGTTTGAAGGAGAAAGAGGATCAAAGATGTGACGGAAAAGAAAAAATGTGGCGGGAACGACAAAGGAGGAAAAATGTAGTAGGGCGGAGGAGCAAAAGTTGCAATAAAAAATGTGCTCGTGTGTCCAGTGAGTTCGATTACGGTATATCGTCCCTGCCAAAGTCACGGCTTATAGAATGCATAACTGCTGTCCTTGTAAAGTACAAGAGAGCATGCACGTGCTACTAAGTTGTTTATAGCATACACTGATAATAAGAAAAACAAACGAAGAAGAAACTGCTTTCGGTTGAAGGAAGTAAAAGGAATGTCACCGACCACAAGCCAAAACATTGTGGCCAAATATGACCAAGATTACTTTCACGCCAGCAAACGGGAAGAAGCCCCTATGATCTAAAGAGGAATATGCACCTCACCAAACTGATGAAGCGATGTGTCTAGGCGCAAAAACAAACAAATATAGGAAAAATCTTTCGATAATCCTCTTGAAATTTTGATACATTTCGCTATAAACTTTCTTAAATGCTTTTTTTCGTCCGAGACTCTTCAGAGTAGGACTGGTCAGAAAGTAAGTATAAATACGTGGCAACATTTTTATCAGAAACAAAGATCTTATAGACAGTCCGTTTGCGGTACAAAACTTGACTATCGCCTTGCAAATTTGGGACATTGTGCTAAAAACATACTTGTACGTCTACGTACCATTTACAAAGCGTATTTGGTGCTTGTCCATCCTCTCTTTCCGGTAAATATCTTGCCTCTTTTACATGGACATACAAAATACCTTTACTACCGGCTGTAGTTTCACTATACTTCAAACCGAGGCGAATGACAGCAACCTAGGATAAAAACAACATTAGTAGCACCATGTAAAGTTAAAAACTCTAACAAAAGTATGAAAGAAAAGAAAGAAAAAGAGAGGACGGAAATTGCGGTAAGTATCTCATACATGAATGTATGATGGTAAGGCTACGGGCAAAACAAAGGGGCAGAACTTGCACAAACAGTGCCAGGGAAGAAATGGTGCGTCTACGTTGATAAGTGTATTCCCCGGTAAACGTATGATGGAAAATTCATTTGCCTTGGCATATACCTGCAACTGCACTTTTGCCTCTACATTTTGTCGCATTAGTGTATATCTCTTTCTGTGTTGCACTTGTGAAGTCACCATAGTTCTGTACCCTGTGCTTGATGTTCTTGTCAATGTTGACATGTGTAAAAATAACATGAAACTTGATTTTGTCATAAAAAATAACAGCGATGGATACATAATGGAAGAGATGCCTTTAAAATGTGTCATCACACATCCCCATCTAAACTTGCAGATGGATGAGTGGATGTTGTATTAAGATCACTGCGGGATCATGAATACTTACCCCGGGATCAACCTTTGTATCAGTCGCCAAGGTAACTGCCATTGTTGCTGGTGGCTCTAAGTCCATTCTACATCCAAATCATGTTAACAAAAACAGATTACAATAATCGGTTGCAAGTATACAACAAGAAAAATAGCATACGCAAAATCTAGTCTGGTATGACAAAAACGTCTGCTGATATTTGCTAAATTTCACAACATAAACATGTTTAGCCAATTTGCCAGCCGGAAAGATTGACGCTACCTATTAGTGGGGTGCATTCAGCTACCTGCGAATGTTTACAAACAACTATACTGTTTCAAGTCACAGATAAATGCGCATTGTATTGTAAATTCTCATTTCTCGGTGCAGAATTGAACTATTATACGTCTACAGTGATGACAGTAAGGTCGTTAGGTCTTATCAAAGTTCCCTATAATTTTCTAATTACAGAAATACGTAAAATGATGACATCCTCTAAATCCTCTAAATGTACTTTGTAGAATCAACTTGGAAAATATATATACTTCTCTTGTCCAGTATACTCTCGAATGGTCTTCCGAGTAACAGCCTACTGAACAATATTGTGCCCTCTAGGGAGCAAGTATTTATTTACAATGGAGCAAAGGAAGGTAATTTCAAGGAGTTATTTTGTGTGTTTTACAGTCATCATGTGCAGAAAATAGTTTAAGGTTAAATTATAGACCAAAATGAAGTTGGGGGTGGTGGCACTTTTCATAATGAATTTTTTATCGCAAACGATATCCATTAAGTATTAAATGTCTTGCCTTAAAAGAGCAAACACAATTCGACCAATGTAAGATTGCTCATTCAACAGGAAGATTATTTCAAAACAGTGTCACTTCCGGTAGCTCATGCACCATTCATGCTTCAACTAATTTCGCAAGAATAATGATATACATTGCCAGTAATTTTCGAGATCACAGCTACAATAAATCCTAAGCCAGTGACGCATTCTACGATGCATGATAGTCCCATTGTACGAGTCTTTGACGGGAGCTGGAAGGGAAAGGATTTTCTAATGACTGCGTCCTGATTTGGTTCACTGTATTCCTTAAACAAAGTGTTTTAGGCATAATGAACTCGCGGTGTCTACAGTAACATTTAGGGTCGAATACGTCAATGACCGAACAGTTCAATGTAGTAGAGTCATGTTCGTACCTTGGAAACTACACAAAACTCCTACCTGCCACCGAAAATATAAGCAACAAATCTAGCAAAGGTACAAAGTTAATCTTTGCCCTTGAATCTTTTAATTATTCGAAAATTTGTCAACCCACGCATAATATATATCACAGAAGAATATTTTATTACAAAAATCATCTAAAAACTAGCACTCGACCCATACCACCAATAATCAAGGAACGTGACAAATTTATTGACAAGAAACGAGATATATGTAAAACAGCATCACCATGGGCTTCAAATACAAAAAGTCATACCCTTTGCGACTTGTCATACTATCACGAAGCGGAATCGTATACTCATTCCAAATATTTTGATGATCTATCACAGCTTCCCAAATCTGTACCTCCTTTCCTATACAATCATGCCATGGCTCATCACCACTTTTTAGTCCAACACGCGTGCCTCCTAAGAAGTTATGTCCCTTTTTATCTTGATCCCAAACTGTCAACTCAACAACAATTTGCTCTAAGTCATCTCGAGTTATCCCTTCATACTCCAATTTTTCATTCCACTTTGGCTCCAATGTCTTTTTCAAAGCCTTTGTCTTACGCTTCGTTTTCCTGCTTTTGTCAGGTAGTAGGTAGCTATAAATTAAAAAAATTATATACATATATGAAAAAAGTGATCAAATTTTTTTGCTAGATGGTCGCCATTTCACCTAGGAAAGCTAATTTTCACATAAACAGCACACAAGTCACGAAGAACACGGAGCTAGTACGTTGAACTTTACCCATCGTAACAAGAAATAAGCACGCAACGTTGTATTTGAATTAAATACGCCATAAAGATGAAAACAGCATTTTTTGTGTGAATACAGACTAATTTAACTACATCTGAAATACATGAAATTCTCAGAATACTGCTTGATGGCAAATTAACGTTTTATCTCGTATATGCCGTATAATCACCAATCAAACAAAATGTACAATATCAGTCTAACGAAAAATGACGCAAGGTCCCCCAGCGCATGATTGGAAGTAATGTTGGATTTATTGTGATGTTAGTAGGGGCTCTGGGACCGTCGTTTCTGTAGTGTTGACTCGTCGTGCCGAGCCCCGGGCAACAGCTCTGTCCGGCTAAAATGCCGTGAAACGGCACGCCAGGGAAAAGAATGCAGAAATCATTCTCCCGACAGCTCCAAAGAAGACCGTGGACCTGAAAGCATTCCCCGAATGCCGTTGTTATAAACAGCAGTCATTGAGGGTCATGATACAAATGGTCTTTACCCTATTCGAAGCTGGGCTTCCCCCAGCAGCGACCATCAATTGGAGTCCAGAAGATGTAAAACCCAGTTTAGAAGAAGGGATACTGGCGGCCATTGGACCCTTCCATCATTTTGGCAACTTCGAAATGGCTGCCACCTGGACATGAAGCTGAGGACAATGCAAACATTCCCTGAATGTCGTCACTATAAACAGCAGTCGTAGAACGGTGTGACGCAAATGACCTTCACCGTATTCACCTTATTTGGAGCCTAGCTTCCCCACCAGCAACCATCAACTGGGGTCTAGGAGATCCTTCGCCATAACAGTAATAAGTAATATTAGAAAGCGAGGTACGATATTGCCACTATGACTAAAATATAAGAAGGCACACCTACACAGGGCTGACATGTTAAAATTTTTAAACTAGTGATGAAGGGGAGTTAACAGTCCTTGAGTTACAGCCTGCAATCCTAGAAACATGGAAACATTGTATGTTTTCCATATGTGCTAAGCAAGTTATTGTAGGTTCATTGAACGCAGCACAATTTATTGTTGGCAGGAAATAATTTAATTGGCGAAATTGACGGACAATAAATAGTTGGAGAATGACAAGAGAATCCTGTGAATCATTTGCCAAGCTTGTTCTTATATTGCTTGCAATTAAAATAAGAAAATAATGAGAATCCAGGCAACCTAAGTCCAAAATTACGTTTCAGAACTTAATAAGTTTTGTATTCTAGAAATTTATGGGCAAATTATGAAAATGCGTTTTTCGTACGCATGAATTTTCTTTACCTTTTCACAAATGGATCCGATGTCCCATCCGAATCTGCGGCTGGAAGCCCTTTTGCTCCCCTAACGTCAATGATCAGCTTATTATTGTCGCTGTCAAACTTGATGGCAATGGTCAGGTCCCCTTGGAAGCCTGGCTGTCCAATGCTTACTGGGGCCTAAACGAAGTAAAATATAACTTATGTTTTCGTGTATGTTTAACGCAACGTTTCGTAACGATGACGCAAAAATGAGTTGCCTAATAACAAAAACTGATCTAAGTCAACAGCTCAGCTGTAAAAATTGGTCCGTATACAGTCAACAAAATTAAAAATGGGTCCTAAATTTTGTGAACAGATGTTCTCTTCTTCTTCATGCCCTGATCCTATACAATATTCCAATTTCTAAGGACAATTTTCCTCAGCCAAGTCAACGTTCAAGTTTGTACCAACTGTTTAAGCTTTTCAGTTCACATAGTTTCCCCTATTGCCTTTCTCTTATTAATCTTAATCATTGTTCGTTCCTTCGTACTCTGCTTGCTTAGAACTTCCTTGCTGGTTTTCAAACTGGACTTCTTTCCTAACTATCAATGACATTGGTTATTTTTATGCCTCAATCCTCACCAAAATGTGCCTCGAGAGAAAAATCACTGCAAGAGAAACAAGACAACCTCAAACGTATCTACAAATTTCAAAATTGCAAAATATCCCGTTCGCTTTTCTTTCTCCCTCAAACTATTTTGGTCCTTTAATAACAGGATTTGTCCATTTGTCTCCTTCTATCTATGCTTCTTTCTTTCCTCCTTTCTTTCTTTCTTTCTTGCTAACCTTTTCTTTTTCTACTCTCTTTTCACTTACCTTTTGCGCTCCATCATTTGAAATCTGTCGTGCAAAATATGAAACTCATTCTAAATGCAGAAGTCAAGGTCTGGTGTTGACACAGGCTACCCTTGATATAAATATGCTGCAAAATACATATAGATACCACAAGATCTGTTAATAAAATGAAAAAAACAACAAGTGGATTTCCAAAACAAGTTTCGTAACTATGGCTTCAACACACAGTAATTCATTTCATATTCACCTACCATATCTTGTAGCGTGTACCACACAGGCTCAGGATCAGACAATGAATGGCCACTTTTAACGTATTTCTGTATCTGAATTTGGACTTCACCCAAAAAGTCATTCTGGCCGAGTTTGTCATAATGCCACACAGATAACTGTAAAGTTCTTTTCATCAAATCATCAGGACCAATTTTATACTGTGGCAGTGAGAACAGAAAGAAAGGAATGTCATTAAATATACAGTAGTCGGAGGCTGGACTAATATCAGATTCAATAAAACTTTAGAAAGAAGGGGTGTAGGATAAACTCAACGAGATAAAAAGGTGTCACTAGAGTTACAACATGAAAAGAACGAAAAATCTAAATGTTAAGTACTTAACTTTCATGTTTTCTGACTTCGGAGAACGTAAGTCATAAAATAAAATGCTGTATATTTTTCAATAGGTATAAACTAGTCAAGGCGAGACTTTTCAACTCAATTTACCTTGATAGTGTCATTCCATTCCGGATTAATTGTTCTTCTCCTTGTCGATGTTTTTTTCTTGCTACTTTTTGATTTATCTGGTAACAAATATGTCTTCACGTATCTACAGAAAAAAATCATAACGTTCGCAGGATACAGATGCAACCCTTTACTTCATATTCAACACACGAAATTCACAAGTTGTCTCTACAAAATAATTAATTATTGAAATTGCGCACATCAAGACCAGTCAACATCGAGAGGTTATAGAGATACAGCTCCATACTTTATGAGGTGGAAAACTAAGAAACGCAGACAAGGACATATACGCTATAAAAACAAAAGATCCAAAGATTGTCTTATATTGTAATAATTTTAATGGTTTGCTACTTTGCTTGCAATGTTAATTACCAATAAACTAATGAATTTCAAGTTAAATAACTAATGAAGTTAAATAACGCCTTTTCGTTCTGTGACATAAATTAATAAATTAATAAAGGAACTTCATTAAAACGGATTCATTTATGGTAGAATAAAGTGGGATGGCCACTGAAATGATTGCACAAATACAATACCTGCAGTAAAATAAGATTCCAGAAATGATCTACTACAACTTAGTTTACTTCCATCCCACTTCGATTTTAACAATAACAGCACATTTTGTAAACAAATAAAGTCCGCCACATGAAATTCCAAGCCCTCGGTGCCACTTCATGCAAGGGATCCCAAGAAACTGAAACTCGCAAATCAGTGAACATAAGCTACAATTTCTCTCAAGCAGAAGGAGGAAATATCCCTGCCAAATCATAATTTCCATCGAAGTTTCGCACAAGAAATTTATATCAACACACGATTGCTTTCTAAGATTCATTGCAGAGGTGCATCACAGCGACTAAAAGTATTATCACAAAAGCTATCGCTTTTTACAACCACCTAGAAGTGACATGTTGAAATGTTTTTGGAAAATAAGGCCAGTAATGTGGTCTACCTAATTCTGTTCAACAACCTCAAAAATCTCTACCTCTCTACCACATTACCCATCACATACGTACGTTTCGATAGACATACCACCTACCTATTGGACTGTACATAATTGTGCTACCAGTCCCTTGTCATGCGAAATCATGGACCTTTCAGATCCAAACAAAATGTCACTTCCTCCAACACACAAATACAAGAACAACATCAAGACTGTACGAACAGTAACTAAATCGACGCACTGTGAACAATAAGGAATAGATACAAGCTTTGAACTTCTTGCTGTATTTTTCTAACACAGATTTTAAAAATGGATGTCGTGAGGACTAATTAAAAGTATATAACAATTTGGATGATCTTACTTAGAGTTCTAACAATTGTATTCTAAAATAAATAAATAAGGATGCTTGTTAGTCGTCAAAATAATAGACACTAAAGAACAGAAACGGTACGCGCGATATAACGAGTGACTTAATAGGTCAGTTGCACGGAAAACGGAAGGTTGCAAGCTCGAGCCTTTAGTGAGCCAAGTCTGCGCATTCCCAACTTCAATTCATAAATAAACCTAACAACAGCATCAGTAATAACTTTATACTTACGGATCTGAACTTTGTGATCTTTGACTTGCAATAGCTAAATTCTTTGCTTTTATCACAACAATCTCAAATACCCCAGCAACACTATCATATTTGATGGAAAAGAGGATATCTCCAGAGATGGGTAATGAACTTTGGCCACCGGAGTCGCTATAAATACTTAACATGCTACCAAAGCTTTGCTGAAAGGAAGAAAGAAAAATTACCCAAACAGCAAATAAAATGGCCAACGATCATGAGGACCTGAGTGAAATGCATGATGCTGATTGCATATTACACGATAATACGTTTAAGCTGACTGGTTGCAAACTCAGTAGTTCATTCATAGAATACTAGCACGATACTTTGTAAACAAGAGGAACCTATCTTCGAAAGTGTGCTGATTAATTTACAAATCAGAGACCTACCTGGCCCCCGGATTTTTGGTCAGTTTATGGCCCAAAAAACTAAAACATTAAACAATATAGCTTGTTACAGTAACGAGGCAAGTTTTGATCCCTGCCTCTATGGTAAATACAATTTTGACTTTGACCACACTTTCCTGACATTTTCCGCCAACAGTCCTTATTCAATGTTTCAGTCGCATGACCAGCACCTACTACTTTTAAATCCACAAATTTTCTGGATACAAGTCAAACGTTTGGCCCAAACAAGTGGATAGACTTTAAATGATAAAAATAAAACCTGCGGTTTTAAGGCAAAGGACAACAGGTATATCAAAGTAGGGTTGAGGTCTTAAATGCATTCCAGCTTAATCCTAGCAGTTTACATTAATTAGTCGTTTAAATTGTACTACCATAACGCAATGCTGCGGACTATCATGTAACAAATATAATTTGCACCTTTCGTGCGTTTTTGAATAAGAAAAGAAACCTGGAACCATCAGCAAATTTCTACCTACAAGGATTTAATCATAAGACAGAAGTAGAGGGCAGGAGTAAATATCAAATTGATAAGTTGACAAAGTGGACAGAACTAGGTCTTAATGGAACAGATAAAGGGCAACAGTAAGGATAAGATCAGAAGATAACACAAGGTGGGAAGAACACAGAAAAGAAAAGCAAAACAAAGAAAAAGAGAAAAACACGGATGAGAGGGTCAGCGGAAGTCAAAGTCTTCCTTGGGAGAGACCAAGAGCTCCTGTCTTTCTTAAAACTCTTACCAGACTAAGCTGATCAGCATTTCTTAGTAAGCTCCGCTTCTTAACTGATCCAATGTCTTCAAGTGAACCAAGAGAACCCTTAAAATGAGATTAATGAATCGTAAATCCTCACAGAAACAACGGTGGCTTCAGTGAAAGAATATCCTAGCAAGCAAATTTCGCATAACCAATGATATATCTTAAAATGGCATGGCAAGATTGACCGCTGTTTCGGTTAGCCTCCCTGATACTGATCTGCTGCTGTATACTAACAGGTATACACGCATTAATTGAATGCAGATTAGCCTCACGCTTAACTTATCGATACCCTGTATATGGCACAATAGAGTGGGCCAAGGGGGTACAAAAAATTGCTCGTTCAGGGCTACTATCAAGTGAACCCTACTTCCCCCAAAGAGGTATTGCAAAGTTCTATTTCTCCACACAACAACGTCTGACACTAGGTACATGAAAGAAGTAGCTCCATAAAGGAAGCGGCATTCAAACTAATTAGACAAACAAAGTGACTTACGGTCTTGCTATCGCGGATGAGCAATGCCTCCTCTTGAATACGTTTCACGTGAACAGGGGGGGCACTTGTATCTCTACCAAAGAAAATTCAAAGAAAAAGATTAAGTTCGCTTAATTTCGAACTAAAAGAGAAAGAATCTTACTTAAATTACTATGACAAAATAGATTTCAGTGCATACAAGTACACAGTTTCTAAAATTAGGGAGACACTTGTGCACAGATATTCAAAACCAGTCCGAAAAAGTATAAAGGAAAATGAAAACTAGATACATATATATACGCCGGTATGAAACGAATCAGTTTCGACTTTATGTATTAACACACCCTGATCCAACTCCGCCATTGCCTGGTCCCAAGTCCAGGATGAAAGGAGGAGGGTAAGCAGTCAGTGAGGTCACGAAAGCAGTCACCAAATATACGATCAGTAGCGACTCAAGGAGAGGAACCTCCACGTGGTGAGCCGTGGATCATGCTGTTTTCAGCATGAACGAATCTTCTCAACCCACAGGTACCG
>JANTCA010045301.1:0-14797 GCA_024741275.1 Chironex yamaguchii
TAAAAGAGACACAAAGACGCTATGAATATTTATACCTAAAAGACACTAAGACGCTATGAATATTTATACCTAAAAGACACTAAGACGCTATGAATATATATGTTAGACACTAAGACACAATAAATACATATATATATATAAATACATATATGAATGCATGGGTCAAATTTAGAAAAAATTATGGTGATTCCCTGATGGAAGAAAAAAGCAACGTGTCCATGAGTTTAGTTGACGCAATCCACCATAACTAGGTCTTATCGCACCACAAAATCCAGCAGTTAATCCTGACATTTTTAAGAGAAAACTCCAGGCTTACCCTGATCGGATCATTAACCTGAATCGATTACAACTGAGCTTTGAATGGTGGTGTCATACTTTCTACTCATTAAGACTGCAATACATTCGCGTGGCCAGTTGAGACACACAGTTATCAAGTAGCGGGACATAGATCATTCTAGGAAGCCACCACACGTCTCCACATAGGCCTGCTTATTAGTTTATATGAATATATGTGCAGTTATACATGAAGCAATAGGAAATATGATGCCGTTGTATGTTGAGCAATGGGAACCACTTGCAACACTTTACTTAGTCTAGTGAAGGTTGCCTTAGTAGCTGTGCCGGGTTGTATAGGATAGCAAAGTCTTTATCTGAACAAGCTTCAGTAAGTTTAATAATTGACCTTCCACTTGATGTGTGCCATTCAGTACAGGATTGGGATAGGCAGATACGTTATGTTAGCAAAGGACGTCTTTTAGTCGATAGCCATCTATTTAGATGTACGAAGCTAAAATCGATCAGCTCTAGTCTACAGTACTATACTATAACACTTAAGTTGTAATCACTTATGCATTGACATGGATAAATCGATAGAAACCAAGAGTTAATCACTGTCATGTCCATACTGGTTTATGTCCATGTACTTTTATATTCATGCATTTTTATACCCATTCACTTCTGTCCATGCATTTTCATGCTCATAGACTTGCGTGCCCATGCATGATATGCCTATACTTTTTACTTATATGCATTTTTATTCCCATGCACTTCTGGACCTGTACACCTATATGCCAGAGGTGGAGCTAGACTCCTAAGATCGAGAATTAGATTTCTTAGAGTTTGCAGCAAGCTTTTTCTCAAAACCACGTCTTTTGTGAAAGACAAACCTTCACGTGCCAAACTGTATCATTTTGTATGAAATAGCGCACTTTGGATTAGACTCAAAGTCAATTTTTGAGATTGGTCTCACCGTCATCTTACATTGTACACCCGCTGGCATTTTTTCCACGGATTTGGACAATTTCAGAAATCGACACTGCCAAATAAGGGGGAAGAGTCGTCTTTCCCAATCCTCCCCGTGGTGTCGCTTTTGTCTAAACCTTTTAAGATCGATTTCTTTGTATGCTGGTACTTTCGTATTTGTCGAGTCGACCTTTTTTGAATGAGTTTAGTGACTAAATTAGATGTTTAAATATGCTTCACACGATGGACTCCTGTCTCTGTACACGTTCATTATTATCGCTGACACTGAAAAGCGAGGCCACCAGATGGCTGTCAACTAAACGATCAAGACGGTTGTGGACTCCAGTGGAATTTCAACAGTTAACGTATAACTGACGCAGTATGGGGTATGGTTCACTTTTTTAATCAAAGGCCTATGCCATTTGTGTGGTTGACGGTTATTACTTGCGCAGACGCGTAAATGACCAAGCGACTAAGTATACAACGACAACATCACGACCACTGTTGTTGTTGCATTTATGACGTCATTGATGTCATGACTCGTATTTCGTGACTTAGTCTTGCTACCAGTGATCACCCCGGTACCCACGAAACGATTGAAAAGATTAGAAAATAATCTAAATAGTATCATGATCATATTATCCACGTGGAGATTCAAGGGATATTTTTCTGTAGGATACAGCAGGTTGCTTTTGTTCTCCTGTGGTGTACCTTAGGCTTTGTAACTTAACATTAAACGTTAAAACAAGGCTGGAAGAATAATAAGGAAATATCATAATGGCTATACTTTAAGGCTGGCTAATGACATCTGTGCCTAATGGGGCTATAAACAATCGCATTCTTCAAACTAAAATCTTTCTGCTGCTTATGTTTCCTATTATGTGGTAAACGGTTCTGTTTTTTGACCTTAATTGTTACATCTTTTCTCCCGGTAGTATGCCCTTATCGGACTCGGTAACCGGTTAGTTATCCATAGTGATATCTCAGTATCCGTCTGGTTGTCTGTCTCATTATCCGTCTGGTTGTCTGTCTCATTATCCGTCTGGTTGTCTGTCTCATTATCCATCGCAACATCTTACAATCCGTCTCTTTCCTCGTCCATCTCTTTTTCCTCGTCGGTCTCGTCTTCCTCGTCGCTCTTGTCTTCCTCGTCGCTCTCGTCTTATTCGTCGGTCTGTCTTCTTCGTCAGTCTCGTCTTCCTTGTCGGTCACGTCTTCCTCGTCGGTTTGTCTTCCTCCTCAGTCTCGTCTCTCTCTCGTGTCCGTTTCGTCTTCTTCGCCGGTCTTCTTTTTCTCGTGATTGGCTTCCTTTTCCGACTTACCCCCTTTATCTGTCCTATCCGCGTCATCCGTGCAATCGTTTTCATTCGATTTATGCTCAATCTTCCTTCTCAACTTCCTCAAGCTGCGTCTTCTCCCCTTCCACCTCCCTCTCCTACTCTCTTGAAATCGCCTCCTGCACCTCCTCTTTCTCTGTCCCCTCCTCCGTCTCCTCCGTTCCATATTCCCATTCCGCCTCTTCCTCCGGCGCATTCACCTCCTCCCCCGCGTTTTCCTTCTCCGTCTCCCCATCCTCCTCGTCTGTCTCATGCTCCTTCCTTGTCTCATGCTCCTTCCTTGTCTCATGCTCTTTCCTTGTCTCATGCTCCTTCCTTGTCCCATGCTCCTTCCTTGTCTCATGCTCTTTCCTTGTCTCATGCTCCTTCCTTGTCTCATGCTTCTCCTCCGCCCCCTTTGCCGTTACAATATTTGTCTTAGAATTGACTAATCGTTCCTAGCATCTGTCATATTGCCCCCATCTCATTTTCTAGCCTACTCCTTTATTGCCTTCCATTATTAGGTACATGATCAAAATTATGATCAAATAAGTAAACGACTTCGCCTAGATTGGAAGTATTTTCCTTCATTGACACATCCGGTACGGTGCATGGTTGGTAGATGTAGGAACCACCGTTGTTCCTGTTGAACAAACAGAACTAAAGTGGAAGAATATAAATGAGCTGAACAATGATCTGGTTTTTTTGGGTATGACCCCTGTAACAGTGAGAAGTATCATACGTGGCTCTAGAGCCTGACGTTTATGTTCTCCAAATCAGAGGTCAGGAAAAGCTGATGATTCTTTCATCCGTAGTCTTAGCTGAGTCGACACAGAGTAGAATTAGACTTTTCGCCAACACTGTTAGATGGTTTGATCCGGAGGCTCCCATTATTTCCTAATGTTTTAAAGGATCCTTGTGCTTGCTTTCAGCAGAGATCACAGCATGTAGTTCCACCTTCTCGACATTTTGACAGCAAAACGGTTCCGCTTGACTCAAGTAGCAAGCTTAGCTCGAGCCTGGAAGCGTTCCTTTTTCCTCGTCAAACGGTTAGCTCATTGTTCTATTGCTGGTATTTCGCTGAGACTTGGCTTAACGAAAGCAGTGTGGGCAGTCCCGATATGGAAACGTTGAGTTTATTATTATGGCCTTTAATGCTAATTTCTAAGCTATTTTCATCAATGCAAACATTTTAAACACATTCAGAGTTCTAATTTCTTTCTGTCTATCAATGAATTCTTGTTCAGCGTACAAATGCCGCAACGTCTTCTTTCCTGCATTATTCAGTGAGCTACATCGAGTGTGGGTTGTAAAGGTTTGAGGTTGACAAATAGCTTCGTCAAGACCTTCATTTATGACTGTCGCACGATTGTCGCACAATTGTCGCAATCCCGACACTGACCTGGGACTGAACGGTTTGTGCGCACACTAACTGTTTTGAAGTCGCTGTTTTCACGTTTCAACGTGGAAGTTGACTACATGTCCTAGTTTCAACCAAAGGAATAAACGAAAGCTTCACTATCAAATTCCCGAATAGTACGAGTCTTTGTCCTCCTTTGAGTACGTATATGTACGAGTGAACCAGTTTAATGCCGACTTTATCATAATCATTGCACTGAAGGAAGAGTTAAGTATGCAATGTAGTGTTGTATTCCGCACAAAAATATCTGACACCAGGAACGTCAGGTAGTAACTGTCTTATTGTGGTTTTCCTTAAATTTGATGTTATTATTTGCAATCTCGACTACGTATCCTTTTTTAATAGCCATTTTTTGTCAACTTAGTTCAAGCCATGGACGGAGATCCCTATCCTAAGTTCTAAACTTGTTCTGAGCTACATTGCCATTCTCCGATGACCAGGCTTAGTCTCAGTCTCGAAACCTAACTCAGAAAAGGGTTGTGACGTACGACGTAAAAACGTCTTAATACGTAGCCCCATCCCTGTTCGACGTAAAAACGTCTTAATACGTAGCCCCATCCCTGTTCGACGTTAAAGTCATTTGGTTTTTCAAAGTTGATCTGTAGCAGAATGGACCTCTGTCTTGATAGTACCTATTAATCTTCACGAGTTGACATTTCTCAGCCAGTTAATTTGTTTGGGAGGTCATCAGCTCATTAAACGTGGAAACTGGCCACACCATAATTATAGTATAGTGTAATCTCTTAATTACTTATCAGCTCATCGTTCTACCAGGGATACTACACTTGTGGTGAAATTCTATTCACTTGTTTTGACATTAACTATAGTTATTAAACTCAGTTTGATGCTTCACAGTCTAACTGTAGGCAAAACATGCTTAGCACTCTTATTAATTAATATATTTACTTTCTAAACTTTAAAATGTGGAAGTATCGAGCTGGTTAGAAGTAAAGCACGATTGAAATAACTCGAAAGATTGGATGTTGGGAGAGAGTGCAATGGTTTTACTTTTTATTGATCGGTTTCGGAAAGAAAAGAATTTGTCGTTTTACACTTTTCAAATATTCTAAGCATGCAAAAGACGTTGAGACAAAGGGGCGTTAGACGTACTGTCAGTGAAATGCTTAGGTTGTGAAAAAAGCATACAAAATTGCTTGTAGGTGGAAAAAAAGATATTTCTTTTCTTAAATTTGTACCCATTTGAATTTGAATTTGTCTTCAGCAAATGATACTTTCGGTTAGACTTTTCATCCGCAAAATTCTGATTGAAAGATTGAGAAATCGTAGCAAAGTGGTTTGCGCAGAGTAACACGCACGTCTTGATAGGGTGGAGTATTAAAAACAGGGTTTTGGAGTCAAGAGACGGAGTCAGGAATCAGAGTTGTGGAGTCGGTGGACTTAATGAGGATTAGGAGTCGACTGATGTCTAGTCACAGTAGTGGAGAGTCGGAGTTGGCTTTTAACCAATCACCAGAATCGGAGTCTCAGTAACTCGACTCCAAATTCCTGATTACAAATAACTGTTGTACGTATTAAAGAGAAAGTTTTAATGTGAAAGGAGGAGACTGTCAGAGATACTTAAGACAGCAACATTGAAAGAGTAAAAAACAGAAGGAATTTGTCAATTGCTTCATGTGATACGTTTTTATTGTTGCAGGTTGTCGGATGAAGATATCGGATAGCCCTTATGAGGCTACCTTTTAAGTTTCCTTACTGTTGCGTGACACAGGCTGAGCCGTTCAAATTATACGTAATGTAAATTAAAAATTAGTCATTATCTGCTCATCTTTGTTTTAAGTGAGGCACAAGAGCTTATTATGAGATACCAGAAGTGCTTGATAGTTTATAATGAAGCGAGCTGTATCATTGCAATAGACGGGCGACACCCGAAACCGACCGGACACTTCTTAAGACCTTATGCTAGGATACTCATCTCTTTGAAATCATTGCAACTCTTGCAACCAATCCGGTTTCTGTAATTGACATGTCAACGTTTTGAAACAGTCAGGAGTCGTAGCTGACCCGCCTTATTCTGATAGGGCTTATCACTAATGACCAATGTTCTAATGAACTAATGTTCATAGGGCTGTGGTATGGATTTCTTACATTTGATGATCATTTTCATTCTTCTTCCTCTCCATTTTATCTTCCTCATCCTGCTCCTTCTCCATCTGACTGTTTCTCTTGTACCTTTTGTTCTTAGCCTTCTCCTTTTTTGTCTTCTTGTTCGTCTTCCTTTTTCGTCCTCTTGTTCTTTTTCTTCTTCATGATCATTTAATTCTTCGGCGTCTGCTTCTTTCTCATCTTCTTTCTCTTCTTCTTTTTGTTTTTCTTTCTGTTCGTTCTCGTCTTCTTTTTCTTCTTCTTTCGATTCCGCCTTTCTCTAGATTGAGATGTTTTGATTGTCTTTGTCGTATTGGCATAATCAATTGCTATCTTTAGCATAGCATGTGTTGTCTATCTTGGTTAAACTCGAAGATTGCGACCAACTTAACATATGCGCACATACGGACTGTTTATTAATATTTGATTTTCAAATTGAGTCAGATGAGAACTTGATCAGTCGATCGATTTATTTTTATTTGTTTTCATGCTTAAAGTGCATGGTTTGTAAGAGAGGAATATTTTTACATGTAGTTTTCTTTCTACGTGTAGGTTAACCTGGCCTATCCTTTGCGCACCCAAGAAGTCCTAAGACGCGCATGTTTGTGCCCCAACTGACCGAGTCATGATCTACTTCTGTGACCGTCAACCGGGAAGTTAAAAAGAATTCCATCCGCGCATAAAACGACTGGTCTTGTTATTCCTTTGTACAAGACTCACGCACTTTAACCACATCTTAGCCGCGTGATGGGAACGTGCGCTGGAGATGAGCCACTGAAACCACGAGGAAAAACTTGTGTTGAGAAAAAACGTATGCTATTAGACTTAGAAATAGGGAAGTAACCAGTGCTGACACAGATCAGTCAGCAAGGGACTACAGTAAATACTAGAAAATATTCGTAATAATGGTGTTCACAATGATAAATGGTTATTATCACGTGACTCAGTCACGATTTGTGTGATGCAGTTGAAAGCGAACGCAATCCATCGATTAATGACGTAGTCGTGTTCGTGATAACTTGTGCTGATTTCAGTATGAGAGTTACTATTACTTATACGGTGAAAATTTGGGAGAAATTCATCAGCTGTATGGCCCTGTGTGCTAAGGGACTATTTCCTGGTTGTTTTACAGCACAGTTTTGATGTAACTACAAACGGCCTGGATCATGACTGCGCCACTCAGCTCTGTTTTGCGCCATTCGCCTTTTGTCCGTAGCTTTTAGCAAGACTGAGTAGGTAATCGTGTTTGACACATATTGAACAAAGTTTGTCATTTGTCATCAACAGGTTACTTGCCAATGAACTACACCGTGAGATGAGAACTTTAAAAGTGCTGTCTTAAAGCCCAATCAAGCGCAATCTCTTCCATTTAGCGTAACGGGCACTGCATTATCGTTTTTATCTTGTCCTTTTTTTCATACTGCGTTGGAGGGACACCTTTTCTGAGCAGATGACTGCTTGTGATTCTTTGTCTGTGGAATCTCGCCATGGCCCGTTTGCTTCCCTTTTTAGTTTAATTGGTTATGTCTAGACTCAGGATATAATCATCAACTATAATAGCTGATGTTTTGCATATTTTTCAAATCACCTAGCTCGTAGGAGGTTTCAATTGTGCTCCTGGTAATCAAGGAGCAACTTTTGAATGTAGGGAGTTGTTAATGCTTACCCACAATGCATTTTATTTTTAATGGCTAACTTTTGCCAGGTGAGGCAGTTTACACGGAAAGTCCTCATCTTTAGAGGTTCATTAATGAAGGAGTTGACAATATCCATTGATTGGAAGCTCCATCTGAATGGCACTCTTAACTGTAAGGACAGAAGAGGACTTAGCAATACAGTATGGCTGACGGAAAAGTGAAGGGTGTTGAGTTAGTTACGATGTGGCCATAACAGCTAAATGCGCCATCTAGCTAAGAGAGGAAGCCATCACGTGGTATTACCAAATGGTTTACAGCTCTTTTCAACTTCGTCTAGTGGAGATCCGCCAGAAGAGGAGGGAATGTGGCGTTTATTTAGAAATTACCTGTATGAAAACAAATAAAAACCATGATTTCATTTCAAAGGCACCGCGACATGTACGAGGTGTTGCGAAGTTCAACAGCGTGAAATAGGGTCGAACGCATAGGTTTGAGCCGGGGGGGTTGTTATAACTAACAAATAATAGTTATAGCACTTGACAATGTGTTGCAGTCTGCAAACTGTAGGCTTCCAGGGATAGCTGATGTTGCAACATGGCTTTGGTTACCTTTGAACTAAGGGATATTCCTGACGAATCTTGCACCGGAATAATTGATCCTTGTCTCGCTTTTTTGTTATCAAAAGTAATAGATATTTTAAGACCTCGGTTCGACTGGTGAATATCTTCAAGTAGGCAAGCAAATTGTGATTAATTTCGAATCGTTACAAGTATTTTAAACTCAATCATGCAGTCAGAGGACGTTATGTATAGCATTGGTTGCATTGCAGCTTAGGCCAGTAAATTTCTGTTAATAAGCTCGTTTTTAAAATTCATGCAAAACTGAGCCATGGATCAGTGTAGGTAAAGTTTTAGATCCGTCGAGAAAAGTGACATCGAAGACGATTGACGAAATTGAGAATTTCCTTTATAGATTGCAGTGTTTCTGTGATAAACCGACATCTTGACCACGTTTGGTAATTGCAAAGCCTTCAATGGCCAGTCAACGTTGCTCGGCGTTCTTTAATGTGTTCTCCCATATTTCTTAGTCTTAAGGTTATTTTACTAACGAGATTGACCTTAATACAAGTTAATTCTACATCTAAAAGCATTGGTTAAGAACAATGGCTAAACAGTTAGGAGAGATAATATCTGCAAAGGCTCCGTTATAAGTTATGTCTTCATTCTCGGAGATAAAACATGAAAGCTGTTGTAGACACCATTCTGGCAGTGACAAGGCAAGTCAAAGAGATCTAACAGAACAGGTTAACTGGAAGTTTAATGTAATTATCTTTACACCAGAACCGCTGGGAAGCTGTCCTCTTCAGGTTTTAATTAAGTAGTGTTCATGATTAAATATTCTTGGTGTTCGTTGTCCTTAAACGCTTGATGTGTCTACTTGGTGTTGAGCAGAACAGTTTTTGCTGTTGGGTGTGTGCGTTGTGTCGTGCAAAGACCCAAGACATGGAAACAGGCAAGGAGGCATAAAACTTACTTAACAAAGGTCAATACTCAAGACCAAATAGGAGCAGAATTTTTGTTTGCAAAAAAGCACTGCTTTTTGTTTCTGATAGTAGCTGTATTTGGAGACAGTGTCAAGTTGTGTAACTGTGTCCCAGCAACATTTTTCGAAAACAGTGACAAATGATTGCGATTCTGAGAACAGCGCATTTTGGAAATAATGTTGTAAATGTTCTGCAAATAAGCATGTCTTTGTAACAGATTAAAAGATTTTATATCCTGCTAAGGATAGTAACTGATGGCTAGTGTTACTGGACAGGTGACTACGTGGCCATAGGAATTGCAAGACGCTACGAGACGTAAGGAACGGTGGAAGACCAGGTGACTGTAAGAGTGATAGGAGTAACTGAAAGTAGGCTACGCAACAATAGGAGAATGCGCAACACTGAAAATGGCTACGAGAGTTAAGGAACGTTTGGAAACTAAGCGATGGTAGGACCATTAGGGAGCTAGCCGAGGGTAGGAATGGCAAGAGACCACACCACTGTGAAGTGGATTATTACGTAACTGTAGGAACTGTAAGAAGCTACGAGATTTACGGAACGGTAGATCATTAGGAGTCGGTAGAAAATGCTAGAGGCCACACGACTGTGAGGTAGGCTACTACATAACGGAGTAGAGGACGTGAAGGTAGGAATAGAATAACAACTTGACTTCAACTCAAACTGCTTTACAGATTGACAATACAACCCAAAAACGTTCCTTATACGAGCAAGGTAAGGTGGTACTTAGACTTTCGTGGGCATATTGATACCAAATAGGCATTAAGACCATCAGGGCAGGTTTACAGCACGTAGAAATAAGATTTCAAATGGGATTTCTTGGACATGTGATAAGAAAGAGAGAAATATAGGCTGTGGTATTAAGCGGAATGAAGGAAGACAAAGAAAGAACGTTATCAATGGTATGACAAAAGCAGCAAGCATCTTAGACCAGTAGAACGTTTGCAATTGCCATCTTATTGTTGCTAAAGTCTGAGTGGATGTGGCACGGTGGTAAGGTAAGGTATATTGTGAGGGACAAGTTTGATTATTTCCAATATATTTGTACTTTTTTATACGTTAGTGTCAAAGGTTGAATTGTAACTGTTTTCTGGTCTTGTTATCGTATAGGAGGACCTTACTATCAGTCACCATGGAGACAAGACCCTGCGAAGCTTTTGTGAATGGCAATACAGTCGAGTATGGTATTCTGGAATTGGGAACCAAAAGATACTAAAGTATGATGCTGCAGTTCTTATTACCAGGTACGTTAAAATGGCGGTTGGAAATCGTCGTCAATGAAGTAGTTACAGTGGTAATTACGGCTATTAAAGAGTTTACTTGTTATTACTGTGACGAGGTGTAATGAGCTGCCGTGGTCTAGTGCCAAGGACAATGATCTTGCAACCCAGTGGTAGCAGTCCTAATACACATCATAACAATCATAGCACCATTTGTAAGAGAAGTTGGGGCCCACTCTCCAAAAGGGGCTCCCTTCCTACTTTATTCCTTGGTACAAAAATCAGCTTCGCTTGATAACGAATATGTTGCTAAACAACTGTTTGTGTAAATACCTAACAAAGGGTTTAACTTAATAAAGGTTTACTGACATTTTTCACTTCACTAGCATTAAGTTGGAAGTTGTGCAGTCTAAGACAAATTAGTTTCCTTGACAAAGTAAGAAGTATTTCAGGTTTGGGAAGAGACACAAAAATACATGTAGTAACTACTTAAGCTTGATTTTACGAGACAACTGGCTGATTAAGTTGATAAAAAGGTATCAACTTACATGGCTGTAAAGCAAATCGCAGAGAAAATAGGGCAATAGCTTAGAGAACGAGATACCCTGCCTCTTTGGGATCTTGTCAAAGACGACACTTAAGACACGCAAGAGGACGCACTTATCTTGGTTATTAAAGCTGGGCAACCTGCACCAGTGCTTGCTTTGAGTTATTTGTTGCCTAAAAACCAAAGACTATGCCAGCAATCTAAACTCTTGGTGTTTAGCAACACTAATCGCGAATACCGAAATGCTTTGATTCGTTATTCTAGTTTGTGCTAGAGGAAAATTTAATTTTCATAGTCATAGCAATTGTAATGCAGTGCTCGAAATAGAGGCAAAATCATGATGGGGTAATAATAGTCAGATTTGCGCCAACGTTAACTTGATACAGGAATACATTAAGCAAGGAATGGCATTTAACCTTAAAATTAGACAGTGTAGATTGATGATATCCTACTTAGCTGCGCTCCTCGATTGTTGATAGGGAAGACATTGGTCGTTGACATGTGTGGCGTAACGCTCTTCATCCCTCAGAAGGTAATCCGTAGTATAAAGTGAAACCCCTTAATCTCCGATGTAAGAAAGTCATCAAAAAGGATCATTTGCAGGTAAAATACTGGATTTCGTGTATTCTTTGGCTACTCAGGCATTAACCCAAGAATTCCTCTGTTGAGCAGATAAAGCTAAAAATCCTTGTGAGCTATTTGCTGAACAAGAAGCACAGTTCAATAATGCAAGGATGAGAGTTGCGTGAAGTGTAGAGCAAAGCGGCGAGTTCGCTATATGTTTATGGCACTATGTCATAGAACACTTCTAAAGGCAGGTACCCTCTCCCATTCGGGCACTAAATCTGTTTATTGGCACTGCCCTAACCCGTGTTCCCAATCTTATTGAGCTTGCTATCTACGTAAATGAATGCGGGATGAGAGAAAGATTTTCAAGGCAGCCATCACCCTGTATCGTTTTTATAGAACATTACGTCAAGCACAGATTGAGAGGATGACTTTATTACTTATGCTGTAAAGTTATGTTTTGGTTTGCCTTTTAGAAAGGATGTCTGTGTTAATAGAAACTCGCCATGTGGAACAATAGGTATGATTGTTTTGCAACAGGTGATACAGTGACAATCTGTACTCTCCATTTTAAGTTGTGATGATCTCGATGTTAAGGAGAATCTCGTTTTCAAATCGCTGTTTTATCACTTTTAATTTCGTATTTCTGTTTCATCTAGTTGCTGTTCTGTTTTGTTAGAACTTTGCGCTAAAAATTAGGAGCTCTGTAACGCCTTTGTCGGTTATTTCTTGCTTGTTTCTTTATTGTGTTTTCACTCTGTTTTTCCGTGATCATGCCGTCTGCTTTGCCGTCATGACTTCGGTTTTACCCTGTCTTTCAGTCGGTCTTACCTTATCATGCCGTCTGTCGATCGTTGGCATACTGACCGTCCATCCTTCGTATACTGTATTTCCTACCTTGTAAGGGCATCTGTTTTGGCAGATCGGGTCTTTTGGTCTTACCGTGTGATGCCGAGGGTGTTGCCTTGTCATGCCCTGGGTGGTGTCTTGTCATGTCGTCTGTCTTTTCTTGCATTCCTTCGATCCTACCTGGTGAGACCATCTGTCTTAACTTGCCTTCAATCTTACTTAGTCATGAAATGAGTTATTATTTTGTCATGCGTTCGGTCGTCCCTTGTCATGCCGAGGGTCTTGCTTTGTCATGTCGTGGGTCGCGTCTTGTCATGTCGTCTGTCTTACCTAGTCATGGCATGGGATTTTATTTTGTCATAATTTCGTTCTTGCCTTGATTACACTGTTGTTGTCTTGCCCTGTCCATCATGTGGTTCTTGGATATCTTTGTTTATTAGTTGATTGCTAGTTTTCCCGTACCCTTTTGGTATTAAACAAGACTGGCTATTTTACCCCTTGCTTTTTTGTTTGAGCATGCTGAAGAGTCTTTCACCTTGTGTACCGAGAACGTAACTCTTTGATTTATCACTGTTCAAGTCATGTGATTGTATTTATACAACAACGCTTCTTTTTCTAGGAATGGCATATATTGGTGGCCTATGCAAAGCCAAAAGGAAATGCAGCGTTATTGAGGATATAGGATTAAGCACTGCATTTACTATTGCTCATGAACTTGGACACAGGTAAATCCGTCTCGCAATAGTCATTGAAAACTTCACCCTCCAATGTTTGAAAGCTTCTACGCTTGAATACTTGAATGCTTGAACGGCCTCATGCTTGAACGGTCTAATGCTTGGACGGCCTCATGCTTGAACGGCCTCATGCTTGAACGGCCTCATGCTTGAACGGCCTCATGCTTGAACGGCCTCATGCTTGAACGGTCTAATGCTTGAACGGCCTCATGCTTGAACTGCCTCATGCTTGAACGGTCTAATGCTTGAACGGCCTCATGCTTGAGCGCCTAAGTGCCCGAATGCTCAGATACTTGAAATGCCCTAGTCCTTGATCGCCCCAATGCTTGGATGCCCTTAGTACTTCAACGCCCCATTGCTTTAATCCCCGAATGCTTTTATGCTTTAATTCCATAGCGCTGAAGTCTGCCAATTCCCAAGCGTGGTTGTGCCCGATGACTGGTATAGGGTCACTGTGGAAGTCCGTCCACCGATTATCGATCCCAAAAGCATCTCTGTAAATTTTCCTAGCGTTAATTGTTTAGATATTTAGAATACATACAAATAGAATACATAATGCTGTTAAAATTTCGTAGGATCGTAGTGTGTAGTTACTGGCCTTCTTACACAATATATGGTTTTCGATTGATACCATGTACTTGAAGTGGCCAACCACATATTACTGTGGCTGACAAATTCCTGTATGAACTGATTTCCTTGCGCAATGTTGATTGTAGAGTGACCACGAAATCCGATTTTACGTACGTTTCTCGGCAGATTGTGGCTCTATCCAAAAGGGCCTCAGGTGTGAAATTGCATGACCTTAAGAATTCATTTCTGAGCGCTAAGTTATCGGTTTTGTGCCTACAGGAAATTCTTGTTGTATTTACTTGTACTTAGAAATGTATTGGCTCTGCAGTTTTTACTATATAGAATATACTGGCTTTCATTGCCCATGCGTAGGTAGGTTTTGGTAATTGCGCAAGTCCTTACTGAGTGACCTATATATGTTGTGTAGTGAAACCCGTTCTTCATAATAGTATCATGAAATGATTTATTTTGAAAATCCATGTCTTGTCGACTTAGTCAAATAGATCTATCTTTTTTTGTCTCGAGAGTAATATTACTGTAGCAGCTCATTTGTAGCAGCTTGAGCATAAGATAAGGATATCTCAAATCGTAGCTAAAAACCGTCTACTTCAGAAAACATAATGAACGTGTTCAATGATAACACTTCATTTTATTTCGCAAATTTACTTTACTTTCTCTGGCATAGCTTTGGCATGACACATGATGGAGAAGACAACTCGTGTAGTATGAATTCCGATGGTGTTCCGCATATGATGTCATCGCGGTGGCCTGATGAAAACCAAGTTGGAGCACTAAAATGGTCAAGCTGCAGTCGGGAAGTGCTAGTTGATTTTTTGAGGTAAAAATGGTTGTTCTCCATGTCTCTGAAGTTAATACTTATCTCATTTTATGCTGACTGAACATGATTGAGTAGGTTATATAACTACGACAATTTGTCGGTAGTGGTCATAAAATGCACGCGTTGTCATCTATTGTGCTGTGGGGGAAGGTGTCTTTGTTGTGAAGGGTATGTGCTGTGGGGGAAGGTGTCT
>JANTCA010045301.1:14897-29246 GCA_024741275.1 Chironex yamaguchii
GCACGCGTTGTCATCTATTGTGCTGTGGGGGAAGGTGTCTTTGTTGTGAAGGGTATGTGCTGTGGGGGAAGGTGTCTGTTGTTGTGAAGGGTGCGTGGTCTGGGGTAGGGTGTGTATTGTGGGTTAGGGGTGCCATTGCTGCAAGCAATTGTACCTTTAAGGTTTTTATCCCTTTAAGCAACTGTACAGATGTTTGCTACATTAGTGTGTGCTACAGCGACAAAAATATCACGTTCCTCATCGAACTCCTTGCTTCTTGTAAGGTTTGTCGACCGCCATATCAAAAATAGTAAAACTGGTCCTTTAACACAAGAAAGCTTGTTTGCTTTATTTAATCACGACCCGTAAGGCGAGTATCGTATGAATTTGTACGCCAGGACCTGCTGTTATAGTTCGTATTACCCTTAGGAGTGTATAAGAGTAGCATAGAATTTAGCGAGTGTTATCTGAGTGAAAACTCTTTTGGAACTATCATTTTTTGATACAAAACTTTAAAATCGCTTTCAAAATTTGCGACATTACGCTAAAATCATACTTACAAACTTTTTTCCTCTGATACTCTTCGGGGTATGAAACGTCAGACTGGAAATATGAAAGTCGAAAAAAGCTTTTACACTTAATTATTTTAGTATTTTGAATTTTAATGTGGCAAAAGTTTCAAGGCAGAAAACCTTTTCACAGACATTCTGTCCTGAATGCTAAGAAGTCATTATCTCTTTGTAGCTCATACCGCAGTATCTGTCTAAGACCTCAGCCAAATTCATACCGAAAGTGGAAACAATTGGATGATAATTTTATGCCAGGTACAATATATGACGCAGATCAGCAGTGCAGGCAGCAGTACGGAAGCCTTGCAAAACATTGCAAGTTTTTTAAGGTAGTGAAATTAACTATTTTTATTTTCAGTATTTTTGTTATCAAAGGTTACCATATATCTGTACTTAACTTTTGACTATTCATGATTTGAACAGTGTCAGACGAAATACACGTAATAAGTTCTAGCACAATGTCACAAATCCACAAGGCGGTTTATAGCGATTTTTGGGTATGAGATTGAAAACCTGAAGTAATAAGACTGCATTTTATGGCATTTGGGGAAAAGAAGAGCTATCCGCTAATCATTGCTGTTATAGGGTTACCTTGACCCGGGATTGGAATTGCTGTAAGGGTCCTGGCTATTGCTTAAGAAGCCTAAGCCATGGAAAAAGGAGTATGTACGTCGAATACCATCTCTGTCTGGGACCACATGGTCCGGTAGTAGCTTTTTAACGTTGGATGGGTACCCAAGAGATGGAGAAACCTAAATACTAAATCCTCAGGTCTCTTGTTACCCAGTTAATATGGCATACCTTGCCCTTTGTGGTTGTTTTAAGCTGTATTAAACCTTTACTACTTTAAAAAGTCCTTGAGTGCTTATCCCAAAACTGTACCTACTCTGCTTTCTAAATACGGTCACTTTCGAAAACTTTGCTCTGTGTATTGTATTTTGGTGTTTGTATTACGATAGATATTAAGTATCTTCTTGACTATGAACTCATTTCCTTGTAATTAAGGCGATAGTTAGCTTTGTTCTTTTCTGTCCCACGTTGCTATACAACATAAATACTTTTACCTCGAGTAACGTTCTTTTGGTTAGCTGTGGTTTTAACGTGGGTGGTAGTTCACCTCGTGGTTGTTTTTCATTTTAGATGTTGTCAACGTTGGCTCGCTGGACTGGACGTAGTCTAGACTTTCCTTCAAAGAGTCGACGTTGCGATGATAAAATAGATATTTATAGCAGCATAGTTGAATAAAAGTATCTCGTTTCTTTAAAGACAACTCTTCTTACCATGAATTGAACCCTGGAACGAGTGATAGTGTTTAATGTATTCAAGGTAAATCTTAGAAGAGATAAAACTGATAACCTACATGTCAAATAAGAGAAGGAGAGCCACCTTTTAAAAAAGAAAGTAAAGATGTTGCACTTAGAGGGACTGTGGTATCAGCTCGTGCAGTAATAATAAGGCGAACCGGGTTAGTTTTAGATTTGGAATACGGACTGTAACCACCACCTCCTTCATTCCCGATGGAGGATGTTATCCCCACTAAATTGTTTTCAGGACATTGCCTTACAAGGTTTGTAACCTTGATCCCTCTTTGCAATCTAAGGCCGTATATGTGATAAACCAAGGTCCTTTTAGACTCTTAGTGATGCAGCTGTGCAAAAATGCTTGCATCTACCTTTTTTAGACCCCCTCCGCCTTCGGGTGGGTTAATCCCTGATCGGATATTTCGTCTTCTGGAAAATGATGAAAGAGCCCCACTACTAGCGGTGTTAATAGCGCTAGTATCTGTCTGAGGTACAGCTGTCTGATCTTAAAAAGTAGTTACCTTAACTTGCCCTACTTGTGGGTTTAAGTGTTTACAGACTTTTGTCTTATTCCGGGTCATCGTCGTCTTCTGAGTAACATATATCTCTCGTCAACTTTCAATTACTTAGACAACAGGACGACCAACGGACATGTGCAAACAGTTATGGTGCCAACTAGAAGGAGAGGAAGAATGTATTAGCAAATTGGACCCAGTGGCAAAAGGAACTACTTGTGCTCCGGGTAAGGTGAGGTGACGTGTTCTTCATTTGGTTCATTCTACTGCTTTTTTTTTAAATTGACACCTTTTGACCTAGGATGGCGCCACATAGTAGACTAACTTCAGCACTGATTTTCAAACTCGTGTAAATCTAATAAAATAGGTTAGTAGAGGTTGAAATGGGGTCCTTAGTGGGCGCGAAAGTATAGAGTTCAAGTAGGTGAGGAATTTAAGGCGCGAGTATACGTTTAGTGTAGCAAAAGGGGAATTTTGCAAAGTTGTACAGAGGCAAAGCCTTGAAAAAAATGCCGATACCAAGTACTACCCACAATTGATCTTTTTCCAGCAACCGTATGACTCCAGATATATAGTATAGTATCATTCTTACTGTTAGTTGTCAAAAACGGTAATTAAATTGCCACAGAAATGCCGAAAAACAATTAATTATACAGATTAAAGTATTGGTCCTTTTGTATTCAAATCAATCATCTTATCATACGTCATTGATGATTGATTTGTTTGACTGTTTCTGGGGTGGATTCAGAGCAAATATGAAGAGGGGGGAGGATTTGAAATTTGGGCACTGATAATTTTCGGAAATTGGTGATGGGGGCACGCTGTATACAATTATTTCATACCATAGCGTCCCAACTTCCCAATAAGTTTAATACTCTCGTCAATTTCAATGTTATTTTGGTTGTGTATGTATATTTTACATTATCTAGACCAATTTCTAAAATTCCTATTTAAAGTAGTCGAAATAATCGAGTGCACATTGTTGTGTCTATTCGTGTGTCATCCAATAATCGGTTCTCTTCACTGCTATTCAAGTGGTGACTATAAAACCGGTTAAAACCAGTTTTCGACATTATGGAGAGAGGCCGAGTTTGTTTGTCTCTGAGCATAGATGCTTTGTTTGTCAAAGGCAATTTATTTTCAAGTATATTTGGTATCTCGAAGGCGGCCATTTTGCTGATTTTAGTTCACATAGACTGTCACAAATGCAAACAGAGTTCGCTTGCGAATTGGTTAAGGAGGGAATCAATTCTTTGCTTCTATTGGCACGGTTAACTTCGTCTTTACAACAAAACAAGGCTAATTGAGAACAAGTTGTTTGTATCAATTCCAAATCAAGACTAATTATTCCAAAGCTCATTGACATAATCACAGACGATAACCAACTGTGATACATCACTTCATATACAACCAACAAAACCTCCAACAAAAATTGGGAAGGGCTTTAGCCCCTAGCCACCCCAACTCCACCGCCCTGAAATATCGTCGACAGATTGGGTTGCCCATCCAATTGCAATCCAACGCGCACTTGTGTTGGATTGTAATCGGATGGATTTTTCCTATCAGAAGAATTTTTCCTATCAGATGGATGTTGGCCAATAGCAATGATCATGAAAGTTGTAGTTGAATTCGCATCAGACTAGACCAATTGCAACCAGACGAGCAACGTCATAGCCGTTGCTTTTGAAGTTTTGTTACTCGTAAAGTAGATGACATAAAATATGAAAGAATAAAATACTTGTTTGCTTTGTTGCCTGCGTGCAACTCAAGTTGCTTTCCGTGGTCCAACCTTAAGACCCCTAAGCATTCTCTTGCGGAAAAATAGGATTAATCAGTCCACCAGGTTTACGTTGTGTCGTTGTTTCTCAATTGTAAATTTATGATCTCATGGTTTTGGTGATTGCCCCATGGCCACAAAGAATCTTGTTCTGATGTATGTTCTTTCTCCATTTATACGTGTTAACTTTACAGTGGTGCATGTACGGGAACTGCATCAATAACAATACAATTCCTGATAAAGTGGACGGAGGTTGGAGCGAATGGACGAACTGGACCGAGTGCACACGAAAATGTGGAATTGGAGTTTCAGTGATGTCGCGACGTTGCAACAATCCTCCGTAAGTTAAACGCCAGTCATGTGTCTTTGTAATGCAATACCGATTATATAGATTATATGTGAACCAAAGGGAGGCGGCCGTGGAATAGGAGCCAGACCTATGAAAGGTACCGATGGATTGAAATCCATCATTTGCGTGTCAAAAGTAATAAACCCGTGTTTGACACATTCTATGAATCTATGATAGGTTTAATCTCTGGACAGTGTTTTTGGGTATAGATCCGTGTCACCGACAACGTGTTAAAGTCCAAGTGTTATGGCTGAGTCACAATGTGCCATGGGGCTGATATGTAACCAATAAAGTACAAAATATGCGGCTCACCGCCCTTTTACAAAAGATTGTCGACCTACAAATCCTTGGTCAACAGTCGAATTCCAGATATGGATAACGATTAAGCTACATGGAACGACAAAATTTCGTCTTCAAATTTTTTAGATTTCATGGCGTTAACTTCCACTGTCATAACCATGCTGTTCTTTGCTTTATTTACGTCTTCACATACCCTCGCAAGGTTCAAGTACACACCTGTCTACTGCTACCCTGTGTCTATTCCGTTCACATTTTCTATTTCTCATCGTAGTCTCATTATCGTGATTTAATACTGTACAGGTATAAATTCTCAGATGCGATCGTTTCCTCCATAGAACATTCTTCAAGTTCAGGGTTTCACCTTTTAATCTGTTGCATGCTAAATCCACTGCATATAGATATGGGAAATGTCCTGAAATCAAATACTTAAATAATGTTTACTTCTTTTGAGTCACTTAACTTCGCATGCTTCACAAGTTTCGGTTTTATTTTGTAAAACATTTTCGCAGATTTCATTTGACTATGTTACAAGTCAATGTTGTTTTAATTACCGAACTCGCTTCTTGTCTTCATTTACTATTCCAATCAGACCAATCAATGGAGGACGCTACTGTGAGGGTATTGGAAAGCAATACAGGACTTGCAATGTTGAGGTATGTCATATGTGTATATGATTCTTTGTGGGTAAGTGGCCGAGTGGTTAGCGTGTTTCATTCTGATCAGGAGGTTCTTGGTTCGAATCGAGGTCTTTGGCAAGTGACTAAAAACCATATGCCTCTGGTCAAACCAAGCGAGGGAAATTGGGTACAACGAAACTGATAAGAAGCCGTCGGATGGCTGAGCTTGCACAATACCACAAAACGTCGTAGTTGAGATCATGGGTATCCAGTCTCGTTCAACTAATTGTTCACTCTGGTTTAGTCGCTCATGATCAAGAACTGCAAATTGGTTTTGCACGCGCAGATGTGCTGTATAAACCGCAGGTTGGCTCTGCGGAGAGTGCTCAGACGAGTGATGGTAAATGTGCCTGTACAGGCGGCTAAGAGTCACGGTTGCTAGCCTCGTGAATAGACAGGTATCCTCGATATCGAGTGACCTGCCATTACCTTAAAAATGTTTTTTTCAAGTAGTCACACTTATTGTAACACTTAGCGAGTTGTCTTCTTTTATTTAAAGATTATTTTTTGTTCAGCACTGAGCAGTTGGTAAGCTTGATGGCCTTGGGGGCAAAGAATTCATGTATTGAAGTAAAAGGTCGAGAGTTACAAAGTTTCTGCCATATTTTATTCCAAAGTTAATCTTGTAAGGGTGTTTCCTCTAGTCTGAGCTGCGTCCGATCAGTTATGCTGTCGACACATCCGTCTGCATGTCTGTTCATAAGTCTGCCTGTCTGTTTATCTGTCATCCGTATCGGCAAGTTACCGGTCTTTTTGCTCGTCCATCTGTCTTACCATCCTCGTATCCTTGCTTGTCTATCTTGATTTTTTACTGCCTCTCTGGTGACTTTCCGATGTGTATGTCGGTCGGTCTGTCTCTTTGTCTGTCTCTTTCTCTGTTTCTTTGTCTGTCTCTTTCTCTGTTTCTTTGTCTGTCTCTTTTGTCTGTGTCTTTCTATCTCACTCGCATTCGTTTTCTAAGCGATCACTTATTTGAAGGATTTTGTTTAATTTTTCCAAAATGCTCTTATGTTCCTTCTTATTTCCGTCACAGCCATGCCCACCAGATCAGCGAGACCCTAGAGAAGAACAATGTAAACAGTTCAACAATTCTACGTTTTCTTGGGTTCCTGTGAACAGTAACAGTAAGTTATCCTGCTTTTTGGAATCATTGACCTCCCAGTAAATACTGCAACAGTTGATGTTGACTTAGGGGAAGAAATTATATGGGTTTATGTTAATTAAAGTAATTATATCCCTTTGGATTTACTCACTCAAAAGATTGCTGGTTTTAGGTTCAATGTACGCTAAAAGTGTTTTAAACACGCCAGCACTTATTGTCTTTGCACGGTATCCATTTCGTTGTACCCAGCAAGTGGCCCACTGAATGGCCTACGGTTGACCAAAGCAATATGATGGTAGCTTTTTTTCATATGACGATTGCACTTAATTCTGTGTGCATAGTGGTATATAGGGCTTGTTCGCACTGGAGTAGAAATATGCTAAAGCTAACCCACTGCTGTTTTTTCAAAGGCGGTCTATGTTTTTCAGGAAGTTGTTTAATTTGATCCGTACGTACACCAAAATTTGAATCACGGCAAATGTCAGATATTGACTCGACTATTAAAGGTACCGTCGTAAAGCCTCGGAGCAGCACTTCTGCATTTAAGAAGTTTAACCAACCTTGTCATAATTCCAGTGCGAAGCCCAAAGAACCAGACAACACATTCTTCTTGATTGTACACAAGTTCAGTCGTGCCCCGACGACGATCTGAAGGGGTTGTGACAACACCAGTTGTTTGATCCAGAAATGGAGGGACAAAATATGGTTCCGATGACTTAACTGTTAATTGCTTGTCATACTTTAACAAGTCATGTCGTAGATCGAACTGACGATCCCTAGATCTTCAGTTTCTTGAGTCCAAACTCATGCACGGTACCTTTTACAACCATCAATAGCAAGATGACGGTACTTTGAGGAGTCTCTATTTTCGCTGTTGACTTTATTGGCTTGTGTCGAATTCTAACACACTTGCTGGTACATTTGGACCTTATTTGCGTAGAAACTTTGGTAACTGAATTCCTTAGGTCCTTTTTACATGACGATAGGTTCGCCCTTCTAGGAGGGTCACACTACCAGAAGGGCCAAAACATAACCATCCCTTACATGCAAACTCAACAGGCCAGGGTCACCCTAGGGGTAGGGAAACTACCATGGCTCGGTCGTGGTTTTCGCGCGTTTATGCAGCCTCTTTCTGACTTACTCCTATCACTTTGGCTTTCAATAGCTTCTGGTGTCTTCTAAATTATTCTTCAGGTCGATAGGCATGAGAAGATATTATGTTTCTGTGATCAACACTTTGACGCGCAAAATGCGTCATTGACATCAAATCTAGATAACCCTCCTCTTAGGGTCACTTTACCTTGAGCGTTTACATGGCTTAAGTAAACGAAAAGTTGGTCCTCCTAGGAGGGTCATCCTACTTAGTTGATAGGGTGACCCTACCTGATATGTAACCACAACCGCGAAAAGTAAAAGAGGAGTGTGATCCTAATAGTAGGGCCACCCTACCTTCATGTAAACAGACCTTGAAGTCTCCAATGTTTCTTAGCTTGTTCACCTCTACAATATCTGGGCACCATTCCACTTCTCACACTGATATGTCAACTTTCAGCATCAGAAGTGTCTTGTCACGAATATAAAAGTTGCTCGGAAGCTACTGAGGTCGTCCTTAGATTGTATGTTTATAGGCAAGTATAATAGTATCCGTTGGTAAGTATAGTTCTCCGTTTGCCTGCCAGAATCAAGGTTTTCTGAACGTTAAGTTCTCGTTACTAGTTTACACACAAGATTTTCTGAACCAAGCCAATGAATTTATTTCACAGGAAACCCTTGTGCGCTCTACTGCCGCCCAGATCAGGATGTTGTTCATCTGTCCGTGCAATTTGCGCCTAAAGTTGTTGATGGGACACCTTGTCGTCGAGGATCGAAAGACATTTGTATCGATGGAAAGTGTCAGGTAAGAATTCTGTATGATAAGTACAGTACTGATGCTATCAAGTACAGCAGTGGCCTTTGACGATGCCAGAGATAATTTTGCTTGGATCATAACTTGTCATGGTCCGGTTGTTAAGCGTAGCATCGCTAAGTTTACAGTGTAGGCAGTAGTTCCTGCAATCATGAGACGATTAAGTTGGTATTCCAGTGGGTTACTTTGTCTAGTAAGCCTCTAAATCAAGCTTCTCACCGGTGCTCTTTTCCCAAATAAAAGCTCCATGATAGGTGACTGTGCTCCTCTTTGACATCACTCAGTAACCTTAGGGCTAGAAGCAATAGCCACTCTATCACTCCCAGTTTTATCACTACAACCCATCCTAAATGTGACCCCCCCAAAGACAGGATCCGTCTTATCGCTCTGTAGCTTGGTCAACGAGCATAGGCAAGTGGCGGCAACTAATGGTACCCCCACCCCCTACTAACTACCGTTTTACGTGCCCGTACATTTTGTTCCAACTGCCAATCAAAATGTCTCTCCAAATCATATCTGATAGCATGTTAAATAAAACTTTAGATCAGCAAATCACCCCTCGTGAAATGAAGAGGGTTGCATGGCTTTTATTAATTTACCGTCAAATCTATGAGTTAACATTCGCCAACAGTAGGATGCTTAACGGAGTTTCGGGAGAGTCTGGAAAAGAGTCATTTCCCACGACTCAAACCAAATACGGACTACAATACTGTTACTAGAAGTAATGTAATGAAATGTTTGTGTTTTTCATTAATAAAATATGACTTTAAACCTGATTTGGTTTTAAACCTTTTTTTGAAGAGACTTGGATGCGACCTTCAATTGAATTCCAAGTTAGAACGAGATGTTTGTGGAATCTGTGGCGGAAATGGAACAACCTGCAACGTGGTTGAAGGGGAGTTCACGCAGCCGTCCGGAGAAGGTATACTTGCATCTTTTTGCTGTTTGCTGTCTTTCTTCGTGTACTCTTGCCCTATTCTCGAGGTACTAGCTGGCCTTGCCCCTGCAGTATCTTGGTCAGAAAAGTGTGATTCAATACTTCTATATATTGTTGTTCCCATCAATTTTGCAAATTCTTTTGAGCCCTTCCGGGCCAAAGACATGGGGTGTGTTAAGTATCTCTCCTCCCTGTCTACCCTGTCTGTTTCGGTGGCTTGTCTAGGGGCATTTACTACAAGGAGCCATGCAAGTGCATGAGTGTTGTATTGAAATTATTCAAATGTTATTTCTCACTGATGTGTGCTTCCGTTGTTCACTACCAGTGGAGTTCATCTTGAGGACAAGGATAGTGAAAGTGTGGAGTCAAGAGTGTTCTGGGACCGACCAAATACGGATACGAATTCAACTTGTGCTTTTGGGGTTATGCCCTTTTAGGCTTTGTAAAATCAGGTGATGAGAAGGTATCTGCTGTTGTCAGATTTGTAGTGTACAAGCCTTGACAGATCTATGTCCATACCCTTAATCTTGGTTTATTAGTTATGGAATACGTGGTCTTCTTGAACGAGCAATACACCGAGTTAACCAAATTGAAATAGTCATGGCAATTTGAAACAGTGCCTTATATTTCTTACGGCAATACGAGAGAAATACTTGCTGTGGTGTAATGTGAACACTTGCTTATATTCCAAAATTCCAGTGATAATCTCGATCTCAGCCCACGTGGACAGCGCTGTCAACAGCTATGTAGAAGCTATATTTTGACCAAGAAAAGTCATGGTCGAAATGACCCAGTCGTTCTTGATAAAGTGATGGTGTTTATGAGCTGACAAGCGAATATACTGTCTGTCAGCCATTTATGTACTTGGTTGTAAACCTAATCACTGACCAGATAACTTACAAACTGTTAATCCAAGCCTATGAGACTATGGCGTGCAGACATGGAACTGAATGTAGAAATGTGACCCTGTAAAACGATAAATGATTACGTTCACTCTTTCTTTTTAAAGCAAGGATGGTAGTATTTTATACCGGTGAGGAATTCTTCCACCTTAATCAAAGTTTTAGTGATTTTTGTGGCTCTGTGGTGGAGATGAACTTGTCAAGTAGAGTCGAAAATCAAATGTTTTCCCCACAGCGGGTCAGTGGTGGCTTACCCTTTCATAGCTGCAAGTAAATTTAAGACAAGGGTAGGAGATTACGAAACTTGAAAAGCACCTGACAAAACCAAAATTGGCCTCTACATTTCCCCACGCTTGATTTAAAATGTATTTCATTTCCTGAATGTTCTTCTGGAATGTATTTTTGATGCGAGTGTACTCTCAGCAAAGATTCGGAGTGAATTTGGTTTGTTCATACCCTTGGTATATGCCTGTAAAGCTTTATGACGGCTTGATAGAGGTCAATGATTTTCTTGAATTCTCTTCTAGAATAACATGAACAGTAAATGTCTAAAATCTCCTTTGAGAGTTTGCATGGTACTTTACTATATATACAAAAGTAAATACATTGGAAACAAGACAGTCAAAGACTACAGAACTTGCGCCAAGTGCAAAATTTTAATCTGAAACAGAATCCGGAACACGTCCAGAGGTTCATGAGTTCTTCCATGGCCAAATTCCATGGTGCTTGAAAATTATTTGCGAGAATCTGATAGTAGCATTCTGCGCAAAGTTGCTAATGGACAAATAGACAGACAAACAAACAAACAAACAAACAAACAAACTTTAATGAAAACGCATGGCGGAAGTGACAAAACTTAAAATCACAAAAAACTTAAATATCCGAGAAAATCGGTTTAAGTACTCGTTATTGTAATTAGAATGTACAGTGGCACGAAATTAATCATCTTTACATGCTCTATTTTGTATTTATAATATGATTTAGATTAATACTTGATACTCACTTCTAATGATACTTAAGAAAAGTTGATTTGCCTTTGCTACAAAATCATATTTGAAAACTAAAACACGTCTGGACAAATGAAGTGCATATTTGATATTTTGGTTATATTATATATTTGTATGTCTCTGTGTATGTATCGTTTTTATCATAGTTGTGCTTCTTATGTCATCTGACGCTCAAGGCAAAACACAAATAATACATATTGTATTTTAACATTGCCTCCCCTTCGATTTCGCCCTTTGAACCCTAGAAATGGGAATGCCCACCATGACAACACTAAAACAATTTCTTGATAAAAATGGCATAATTGTAGGCTCTTGTTACTGTTTAGAACGGGACATTTCGACAAGGAAATCGCAAAAAGTAGTAATTAGTAGTATAATTGTGTTATCGTCACTCAATTTAAGGAGTATCACTATTTAAGGCGGAAAATGGAGCTGAGTTTAAGGCCTTGAAATTCCTGCTAGTGTTATTTTCTTGAATCAGTATCCAATAAATGCATGACCCCTTCATTTCACTAATTTCCTTCGCCAAGGAGGTTATGCTTTTGCAGGCGTTGGTTTGTCTATCCGTCTGTCTGATCAACATAGCTCAAACAGTTATGGATAGATTTAGACGCAATTTCTAGAATAGGTCAGAAATAGGCTAGTTTAGAACTGATTAAGTTTTGGGTCGGATCAAATCCTGGATTTGGGGTCACTTTTTTGGCAATGGAACCTTCATAGTGCTAGTAAGGAGGTCCTTGTATGGATACCCAGTTACCACATTTGCTAATGATAACTTCGTGAACTAGCAAAGAAATCATCTTTGGGAAAATCTATGTTTTTTCAATAATCATACTGGCTTGGCGAAGGTTTGCGCTCTCGGAGTACTTCAAGGTTTTTTTTGTTTGAAATTCCTTTTAGGATATGTAACAGCAGCTGTCATTCCTAAAGGAGCACAGAATGTTGTTGTCAAGGAAGAAAAGCCATGTGCAAGCTTTTTAGGTGAGTGCATCATTGATGTATGTGTATGTGTGTATCTTCATCATAAAAAGCAGGAAAATGTGTATAATCATGATGTATCTTGTATATAAATAGTGAGATATCTGGTCTCTGTGCTGTCTCAGTTGCAAACATGTTGTGATGGATTGCAGTAATGTAGTTCCAAAAGGCTATACCATACAAAAACTAGGCGATAATTGGTACTTTGGAAACTTGTTTGAGGCTACAACCTTTTTCTGTATGATAAAGTTATGCTTATTGTGCTTCCTACCACTATTAAAGGCTGTGTAAACGAAGACTTGATCATACACAAGTCTTTGCAATTCACCCTAGAAACATGAGTGATAATTGACTTAACTTTTAAATGTCTTTGCAATGTCCTAATTCTTCGAAACAAGAAAGGTAGTCTACGTCCTAAGCAAGACGGTTTTTCAATCAGTCCTACATACAATATATATGTATATATCACTTTACGGCGTTTGTCGGTCTTTAAAGTTTTTTCAATGCTATCCTTAATTTACATTTAAAAAGGCACGCTTTTCACAGAAGATGGCAAACATCATATCCCATTTGAAAGTAACGCTTTTCCGCAGAAACAAAAAACACTTTTGGATAAACACCCAACTATTCTAAATACATCCTCGATTCACGCATTTAAAACGCGCATGAATTTGGTGATTGTATTGAAACGTCTGCAATTGTAATACAATCTTACTGCGCAACTCACTTGCGCAAGATCGAGCACGTGACTTAATTCTTGTGCTAGAAGTTAATTTGAGGTTTTGCCTACCGTCTTGAAAGCAAGGTTTACCAATGATTTTGACAAGTTATAATGTATCATTACGCTTGGTATTAAACTTTAGACCACCATCAGCTCAGTCCTTTCATTGAAGACGAACACAGGATATAAAATATAGAATCAGTGAAGCATTTAACTTTTAGAGAGTAATAAATTTTTTTCTTAATCTTTATAAAGACTGTAAATCTGGAGATTTTATTTAAAGCTTATGGTGTAAACGCAAGCCTTTAGCATGGTTTAAATGCTTTGTTCCAGGTGACGTTGAAAATATTGTTGAAATTGTCAAATAAATCACGAGGACTTACACCATCTATATTGCAGCGTTGAGGGGTAGTGATCCTTAACGGACTATTACTCTTCTTGTGCAATTATGCCTCATTTTATTCTTCTTTGCGACTCCCAGAATTCTGATGCTGTAAGGGCTCCTTGTTCATAGCGCATGTACGCAATAGAACTTAAGAAACCCGAACACCCATGGGAATGTCAAAAGTGTACGATTTGTACAGTGATCCGGTTTAAAGAAGATGGGCGGGTTGATTATTGAAATAAGCGCAAGAAATATCACTCGGAGTAGACAGTGGTCCGCTTTTCTTAGGGTGGGATTTTCACAGTTTTCACCGAATTTTCATTGTGCGTTTCTCAATGTGGGGTATTGATATTTACAAGAATGTTCACGGAGATCCCTCAGAGATGAATCAATCCGTAAAACTTTCGCTCGAAATGTAGTAGCTTTTTGAGCTGGGCCATAGTAACTAAAGCGGTTTTAGTATAACTAGTCAGCTGCCAGCACATCTGATTCCTCTTTGCCATTGTATGATTTGTTGTCTGTTTAAATGCATCCTAGATTGGCTTAATTCGTCAGAGTACCATCTGTAACTACAAGGAAATGCTGAGGCGCATTGATTATGATTTATATACTGATAACAATAATACTCTTAAAGTGAATAAGCCTATTTTCATATCCAGACAATTTGGTTTATTTCTGTCTCTTCTACTGACCGCCTCTCTGTCTGGGAATGAAATTGAAAGTGGACGATTGTGATTCGTTTTCTTCTGCTGTTACAACAGAAGTTGGTCAAACAAGTATCCTGGTTGTGTTTGTTTCTTTGTGTGTTTGTGTGTTTCCATCAGTCGTTCTATTACATTCTTTTTGTTATTCTATGTCAGTATACCATCGTCTTTGGCAGTCTCCAGGTCCGTTTCCAGGTCCGTTTCCAGGTCCGTTTCCAGGTCCGTCTCCAGGTCCGTCTC
>JANTCA010045301.1:29346-40465 GCA_024741275.1 Chironex yamaguchii
TCGTCTTTGGCAGTCTCCAGGTCCGTTTCCAGGTCCGTTTCCAGGTCCGTTTCCAGGTCCGTCTCCAGGTCCGTCTCTGTGTCAGGTTGTCCTTACACCTATTTGCTGCCATTTTCATCCCTTTTTTGTCTTATTTGATTACAAGATTGTATTATCAGTCCATTTATCGTGTAGTCATAGTGACTCGTGATATGTTCCTGTATTCTTTCTTTCTCTAATATTAATATATGATAATTTTATCTACTACTGCAATTTCCTGCAATTAGCCCTGAAAAGTGGCGTCGGCACGTATCATATAAATGGAAATTGGAAAATCGAGCTGCCAGGAGAGTTTAATGTCAATGGCACTATCATCTACTATCAACGAGAAGGAACACAAGAAATGTTTTATACCGAGGGACCGACCAAAGCTCCCCTCCATATCATGGTATGTTTGGCTGATGTTGTCTGACAGTAAAGTCAACTAATAAGTCTTGCTATAATATCATTTACAATATTCATAATGACAGTGTTGTGATCTTTGTAGCGCATGGACGATCATCAATAGCTGTATTTTTAAGGGATAGACGGGAATCGAAGTCACAAATATACTCAGTCCAAACTGAAACCTTGTTGCCTTCCGAACAATAAGGTTAGGCGTGGTACGTTTCGGGTCCTGGGTCTGTGTAAATGTGATATGATTTGGCCTTTTTAGGGCTCAAATCCTCCCAGCATCTTCAATTGTGTCAATATTGTAGTAATGTGCCACTGATTAGAAATCAGGTGATGGCATGTTCCAGTCACAGTGATAACAAAAATCCAATATTATTCATGAGAAGTAGCTAACATGCACAATCATCTGTGAGGCTTAAAGGATTTTGAAAGTTATTTACATCCTTTTACACTGGAACGCAATTTAACTGATTTTTGACCCTTGCTTTATGATTTTGGTAATATCAACTCGATGTCAGTCTATACTGGAAGACTGCGTTCATCCTGTTGTAAATAAGGCAAAAAATCATTTTAGTTATACGGCACAGCTTCTTTGTAATTGTACTGTTTTCCTAAGGCAAAAGCACGCTAGTAATGGCAACAAGACGTATTATATTTCTGACGATATTTCACAGAGATAGGTTTTAGCTGAGCTTAGAAGGTTATGGTTTTGTTAGATCTTTAACAAGTTATATTGCTGACCCTACTTACAGGAAACGAAACCACTCGACTTGTTGCGGAATCCAGTCCAGCGTGTGGTCTGTACTTCTTGAAAGATTAATTAGGGTTGTGTTGTAGGTCACATAGACCTGATTTATGACCGACATCACGAAAGTAACCATTGGAATGAAACAGGGAAGATGAAATATGACCTTGCTTGATAATTTGTGGTAGCAATGGTGATGTGCACTTGCAAGTCTTTGGATTTAAATCGTTCTTTCTTAGAATGTAATAAAAGGATATTGGCCTGCGGAGCTTGGGGAGTTAAAACTTATCCGGGAGGTAGTATGGTTCTAGGAAGAGCATGAGATGATGTTGAGGGGTTAGGAGCATACACATATGCCAAGAAGGTGTCAGTTTTAACTGCAATTTGAAGCTTTGTTACGTAAGATTCTGCTAAACGTTTACTACTTCAATTCTAACACTGAAAGCATTCGTATTGATACCAGATGCCATGCTGCTCATAACCGTATGCAGCATGTGACAACGAGGGGATCAGATTGGTGTGGGGTCCATGGACATAGCTCTGCATAAAGTTTAAAACCATTTTTAACAATTCGTAATACGTTCTGTTGAGACCAAATGCACCATGGGGTTTTCAAAAGTGAGAATAGGACACCCTCCTTCCCTTTCTGCTCCTATATGTGACTGGTTCGTACGTGGGTTAGAAATTAAATGATGATTAAGTGATGATCACGTACATGAATGAGACTTTACAGACAGCAGTTAATTGCAATCAGAATTACTGAGGCATGTTGCTGCTTGATTATAATGTTGCTTTTTATATTGCTGACTGCAGCGGTAGCATAGTGGTAGATAGCTTTGTATTCCGGGAGTAACCTGGTCATACCAAATACGTTAAAGGTGGTATTTTGTGCCTCCCTGCTCAGCATTCAGTACTTACGGGATATATTGTGGACGTTTAACACAAAGCACGCGCAGAAGGCCATCTCTCCAATGTAGCATTTACTGTGTTTTTATACTTGTTTGGCTCAAAGGCGACGGAAGTGGAGATGGGCACCTCCCTATACACCGAAATGGTTTTGGAAGGAACTTTGTCTAGGTGTAAAAGAAAAACAAAGTGAATTTACATAAAAATCTGCATATGGTAGCCGCTCTTACTTACAGTTGCTGATTCCTTGAGGTAACAGACGTTTCCACTTCAAGTAAAAATAGCAGAAGTTCTGACTCGTACTTGCAATACTTGAAGTAAAGTCTGGTGGACTGTCGACAAAATATGTCTGAGAAATGAGTACCTTAACTTTTAAATAGTCTCCCTTTGATAACTGGGCCTTGACGGTTAAATTGTCTTAGACTTAAACGCTCCCCAGCAGTGCAACTTATTAGAAATTCATGGCTCCTAGCCAAACTGGTCAGCGGCATACCTTGTAGTGACATTCAGTAGCTTGCGATGAGTTTTTTGATCTCACTATTTCTTAGTAATACGTTTAGACTTTTTGCCTGTCTATTCCGGCTGGTTTTCAAGTTGAAGAGCCAGGTCTCGACATGACAGCCTTGTAACTTATGTAAACATTTTAGGCGCCTCCTATGATTCATGTGTGAAGCTGTTTTTGGTTTTTTGTGGATTTAGATGTCTATGAAATAAGCATTATTTATATTGGTCAACCTCCTTGCCACCCTCATCCTATTTCAATCTTATGTTTCCCATTTCATGTGTCTTTGACCAAATTGTTTTCGTAGGTACTCTTTCAAGACTTTAATCTCGGGGTTAAATATAGATATACAGTCCCACTCAAAAATGAGACCGAGAAAACAACTAGTGTTGTGGCAAAGAACGGAGAGGTTTCTTTTGGTTGGATGCAAGGACCCTGGGGCCGCTGCTCTGTCGTTTGTGGTGGAGGTAGGTAATAAGGAACCGCAATGCTGATATTTTAAGGACTATGTATTTGTAATTGCAAGTAGTTGTTAGATTACAGAGCCATACATCTGGCAGTGTACAAGATGACTGAATTGTCTGACGCATGGGATCTCGAGAGGAAGTGCTAAGGCGTGGCAAATTCAGAGAGAGGCAGAGTTTTCATTAATGGGCTTTGTCTGCAGAAGGTAGCGACTTAAATTGTGCTAACCACCTAAGACTTTTGACCTCACTTTCAGGTTGAATAGGCTTATAAACTGCGTACATGGAAGCGTAGAAAAATGGATGTTTTAAAGTGAAGTGTGCATATGAAAGGAAGCTTGGCGAGGAAAACAAGACTACGTTTTTGTTTCTGTCGTTGAAATGTAGGGTTGCATCTCCAAGCATCTCTGATTTTATTACCATTGGTCTAAAAACTGAATTATATTCATACTGGTGTATCTTCTATATTAAAACCTGATGGGGTTAGAAGCCCCTACGACAGCAGAAAAGTCGAGAAAAAGTAGTCAGAGAAAATGAGGGGGTTTCCAATTGGCACTTCGTGAGGAATTGTACACGAAGGAAAGAAGTTTTGATTCTACATGGCGCCCAAGGGACATGTACCACGTTAACGAGGATCATCTGACGCCTACGTTTGAAAAACTGACAATAATCGAAACAGATTGACATTTTATAACGATGAATATTTAACCCCTTCCAGTCACTGCCAATTTTTACAACAAATTATATAGTTTTTAATTGTGAAGCTACCGTCTTATAGCGGATCTCTTTTCTGGAATTCTTCTCATGGTAATTAGCAATTATGAAGAAGATTTACGTTTATACTCCACAACTGCCGACTCGTTAAATGTGACCGAAACAAAATATGAATCAAACTATAAGTCAAAAAAGACATGCAATTCTCTGATGTTTGAACTGTACACAACTAGTAAACAGAATAGATGGTACACGGAAATCAGCGAGGAAAGGGAATTTGTCTCTCTGACGGTATAAATTTTATTCGTATTAATTGACAAGCATAGAATTTTCTAATGTTATTAGAGAGTCTCCGTCAATAAGGCCTGAAGCCATTTAGCGTAAAGAGCTAGACAGTCTACACCGTTGCTACTAAAATACCGGAACTTGCGTTCGTCAGTGCTCTGTTCACTTTTATAAGTTGCTTCAAAGTTTACACCCAGCAGGTAGTGGACTCCTATATATACCTTATAGCGCTTCAGCAGTTTAAAATTACGTTTATACGTTTTGGATGCCAAAATTCTTCTGTATTATGACTGTTGTGTTATTTGGCGTTGCCATCTTTGAACTTCTGTGATGCGCGTACGCATTGTCTATTATGGTTTTGCATAACTGTCGAGGTTTGCTACGTAAAAACCACAAGGAGTCGATAGTCTGGCAATTCAACACCTTAGCCATGAAAAATCACCTATTCGTTTTAACACAATATTAGCCTGAAGCACTTTTTGTGCTACATATATGTTGCGTATGCAGTGCCGACGTGATAAACCATAAAGCCAAAAGGTTGCATTCAGTTCTTGACAACAAAAATGGCCTACCGTGATATATCATCACCTGCCTACCTTGCTTATTTAATATGAATAGAGTATCATAGTTGTCACTTGAAATGTCGCTTAAAATATCTTAAGCTGTACATTACTTGTCAGTGCCCTTCAGGTCCCGCCTACTCGCCAAAAGGAGCCATCTTTATCATTGTAAAAACATTGTGGTTTGGTGTATAAACTTCTCACCTCCTTAATTCTCCACCCTAGAGGAAATAGTTTTTAAACTACCTTGTGCTGCAGTTAAGCTAAATACGATGAATTATCGTCTTTGATAAAATTTGGATCACATTGCCATCATGATAATAGCACATTTTTATAAAAAATCACCGCACTGTTGTTCCTGCCTTGAAGTCAATAGCATTCCCTCTTCATTTCCACATGTACCTTACTTTTTGAACATGCATCGTACCAATGTTAGTTTCAAATTTCATCTTATGTAAGGCACTTTTAGGTATATACCATCTTCACAAGGGTGGCATATCATGGCATGACTTCCATCTGAAGTGCCATTTAGGTAACTACGTCATCCCTACTTGGTGCATATGGCACCAGAAGATGTCGTTTCTTGCCACATGATAAACTTGGCATTACTTCACGTTTATTTGTGGCATGTTGGCTGGAATCAGACTTAATTTGCAATATCTTGTAATCTAGAATGCCTTATTTTTGTCATATCGACTCCAATCCCATCTCAATTGCAAGATGATGTGGGCTGGAGACACAAATCTATTACAACAGGAAACCGCTAGGTACATAGTTGTAGCCAAATTTGCGAAAACGCATCGAATCTTAAATTGTTTGTAGTATCAGTCCTAACAAAATTTAATCTTATTTTAAGATAAACTATACACGTGGCTCCGCATAATTTCAAAGAGAGTTGAACGTACTTTATTAGTTTTTATCCCAATTCGTTAACAATAGCTAAGAGCTGAAAGGGAGTGGTCAAAATTTTCACGCCTCGCCTACACTCATGCCTTATGTCCACTCGCACGCCCGGTATCAATCTTTGAGAAATTAATGTCATCAACGTGCTCAAGCTTTGTTTTAGTGACTTATCCAGTAGTTTTCGCGGTTACGTCTTGTTCAGGATCGACTGATATTTTATTTTTCCAGGAATTATGAAGAGAAAGAAATCTCACTGCATTCGCATGGCTGGTTCCAACGTTAGTGTCGTGGAGGACAAATTTTGCTCTGGAGCCAAGAAACCCAAATCGGAAGAGAGAACATGCAATGAACAAAAATGCGTGCTGACGTTAGTAATAGTTCATTTTTCTTTGCGTAACAGGGTTGTATTGTATGTACTTTATTTTTGGTGGACAACTAAGACCTTATTTGCAAATTGCATATATAATGAATTCTTAGAAGGCGAGAAGACAGCTACCTAGGCTTGTATAGATTAGTATGCCTTAGCAAAATGCCAAATACGTAATTCTTAAAACAATATCCTTATCACCTATGAGGAATACTTCACAGTTTATTAAATATTCCAGTTAAATCTGGTGGAACGGCCATAGATCTATCAACATTGTGACTTGCATACATGGAAAAACTCAGCTTTTAAAATCTTTGCACCGTATCATGTCAGATGGTATCAACTATCCAGCAGTTGTGTCCTGATGCCCATCTTTGTCAGAGTCCACGAAGGTAAACAAAATACAGGATCAAGAGCCATGATACGACTTCCGGGATTCTGTTGTAAAATATCTTAGCAAAATGCCAAATACGTAATTCTTACAACAATACCCTTATCACCCATGATGAATACTTCACAGTTTATTAAAAATTTCAGATCGTGTTGTAAAATGGAGAGCAGAAAGAAAAATGTTAGGTGTCTTGTGTTTTAGGACCTTTTTATGGAAGAACGCGCTTGTGATGAATGTAGGTTGCTATAAAATACTTAAGTGATGAGGACTTGAAGATCCATTTTTATAATTTACTAATTTTGACCTTGGAATCTCAAAGATGTAAAAAATATTAATAAGTTACATTTATATCTGAGAAAATTGCACAAAAAATGTCGGCTTGAAAATGTAAGATTTCCTGTAGATACGCTGTTATTGGCTTCCTACATCATGTCATGAACAAGACAGTGCTTTGATAGGGAATGAACGGGCTAACAATTTGCCACAACTCTGATAATATTTTATAGATTTGCGTAAAATTTCACATGTTGGGGTTATTTTATGATACACAGTCTCAATGGGTGCTTTAAATCAAGAAATTCTGAAAATGGACGTATGACCTCATCACTCTATCGCGCTTGTCCAGTTGTATCGGTACACTAGTCCAGTTGGACCGGCTTCGCATTCAAAGCGAGACATCAGTTTTGCATAAAGTGTGCAGTTGCCAAAATTAACTTAGCTTTCCGTTTTCTGACTTCCGTGAAACGTAAACCAGCACTGCTAGTGGAAGAGATGAGAATGTTGACCAATGAACAGGGATGACAACCACCCCTGCCGCAAATATGGTAATAGCTATCGAAAGAGGAGCGATGCCTCGCACTTTCGTCGAATAATCCAACGTTTATCGTCGGAACCGTAAAGCTGATATTGCAATGGCTTGAAAACAGTAGAGGCCAGCAGATGTGTAATGAGTGATGTGTTTTCATTGAGAGCAAGTACTTGCATGTCTTTAATGTGAAGTGCACAATTAAAGGGCGTGAAAGCGACGCGTAATGTTTCGTATTTCTGTGTTAAAACCTTGACATGCTTATTGGTTATATTGGAAAAATCGAAAAATAAACTACAGCACTCGAGATGATTTTTGTAAACTATCAACACACTGGATGGAGAACATTAAGCGTTGAGTGAATAATTAACAACTGAATATTTCTCTGGTTTATGTCACTTTTCATGCCCATGGAAGGAGTACGGCATCTGTATTGTTAATTATTTCTACTTCTATAAAAGTAAATACGTTGTAACTACGTTAAAGTTTAGACTTTGTTACGACCTGCAGTTACTGTATTCCCGAATGTTGCGGCAGGCCTCAGTACGCCTCAGTACGCCTTAGTACGCCTCAGTACGCCTTAGTACGCCTCAGTACGCCTCAGTACGCCTCAGTACGCCTTAGTACGCCTCAGTACGCCTTAGTACGCCTCAGTACGCCTCAGTACGCCTCAGTACGCCTTAGTACGCTTGATACTTCTTGGTACGCCTTAGTACGTCTTGGTGCGTCTTGGTACGTCTTCGTACCTCTTGCTAGTTCCATATACTTCCAATGCCCAGTTCCCTGTCCACTAGTAGCAGTCTCATTCTTGGAGTTTATCCAGAGATTGCATAAGCGTCCGAGCTATAAACTATATCGCATTAACGCTTGGTCAACTGTTGCCAGACACATTATATTGTACTTTGAAAAATAAGGACAGCTTACAGAGCTTATGAAGACATTTGTGGTCTTTTTTGCCTTGCAATTACTAGGCGTACTAAGTACGTCAGAGATTAATTGTAGGTGCACCCAAGCATTTCTCTTGCTTGTAATTGTATTCTTAATTTTCTTCTTTAGTTGGGCAGTTTCATCGTGGACTCCTTGCAGCCGTACTTGTGGCATAGGAAGACAGAAGCGTGACACACGATGTGTTGGACAGAAGAAGAATGGAGAATGGGAAATCCGAAGAGGCAGGGAGTGTCCAAAAGACAAACCAATTACTGTGCGAAGTTGTGTAGACAGAGCGTGCTATTTGAGTTGGCAAATTGGGCAGTGGTCCAGGGTAAGTATAATACGTGTACTTACGAGAACAGTGCTTTCTTTTATCGTTCGCCCCTGTGATCCTTTTAGGATGTGAAAATTTAGGGATTTTTAGGAAAAATTCAACAAGAGTTGATCGTAAATTCTGATGCGGATGTTATATGCAGTTGCCAGTGCAGGTGGTGGTGCCAGTACTAATGTCAGTCATTGTGGGTCCTTGTGCCGTTGCGGATACCATTGCGGGTTCCAGTACAATTATCGATGTTAGTGTGGGTCCTAGTGTAACTATGTCGATCATTACGGGACCTGGTGCCATTGCGGATACCAGTGTAGGCTTCAATGTAAGAACTCATGTCAGCGTAGGTCCTGGTAAAGCTATGGCAACCGGTGCGTGTCCTGGTGCCATTGCGGATACTAGTGTGGGCTTCAATGTAAGAACTCGTGTCAGTGTAAGTCCTGGTAAAGCTATGGCAACCTGTGTGAATCCTAGTGCCATTGCGGAAACTAGTGTGGGCTTCAAAGTAAGAACTCATGTCAGTGTAGGTCCTGGTAAAGCTATGGCAACCTGTGTGAATCCTGGTGCCATTGCGGATACTAGTGTGGGCTTCAATGTAAGAACTCGTGTCAGTGTAAGTCCTGGTAAAGCTATGACAACCTGTGTGAATCCTGGTGCCATTGCGGATACCAGTGTGGGCTTCAATGTAAGAACTCGTGTCAGTGTAAGTCCTGGTAAAGCTATGGCAACTGGTGTGAATCCTGGTGCCATTGCGGATACCAGTGTGGGCTTTTATGTAAGACCTCGTGTCAGTGTAAGTCCTGGTAAAGCTATGGCAACCTGTGTGAATCCTGGTGCCATTGCGGATACCAGTGTGGGCTTCAATGTAAGAACTCATGTCAGTGTAGGTCCTGGTAAAGCTATGGCAACCAGTGTGAATCCTGGTGCCATTGCGGATACCAGTGTGGGCTTCAATGTAAGAACTCGTGTCAGTGTAGGTCCTGGTAAAGCTATGACAACCTGTGTGAATCCTGGTGCCATCGGCAAGTACTGATGCTAGTGTGGGTCCCAGTGCATTTGTGTCAGTCAGTGTTTGTGTCGGTGGCATTGAGGATATCGGTTTGGGCTCCAATGCAAATACTGAAATTAACGTGGGTCCTGGTGCAAGTGCTGATGTCAGTGTGTGCTGTCTTACTAGGACGGATGTCAGTAGATAGCACAGATCCTGGTGCAAGTGCTACTGCGGACAGTATCGTTATGTCATTGCAAATGCCAATGGGGGATTTTATTGTGCATGCCAAAGTAGGTGTCGGTGGAGGTGCCTTTGGGAGTATGAATGAAAGTGATAATCCCAGTGGGGATGCCGCTTCGAGTATTGATATTCATGTGGGTACTAGTGCTGATACCAGCACAAATATCTGTATGGTATAGATGCCTTTGTAAATGCTGACGTGATTACCAGTGTGTATGATACTGCCATTGTTAGTTAGACTGTTAGTGGGAGTGTCAGTCTGAATACGCCAGTGTATATGCTACAGATAGGTATCAAATGCACGTGCGAGTAAAAATGCATCGCGTCTGGAAGAACCATATTCTGATATATCCATTGAAAGAAAAAAATAATTTTGAGTATAATTGGCAGAAATCGTATTATCTTTAGATTTGTAACTTTAACACTTAAGCGTCGTCAAACGTAATGTATCTGATATGGATCAGGACGTCCTCATACAAGAGTTTTGTCGACGCGATAATCGAATTTTAATTTGTTTGTTTGACTTTGATTGGATTGAAAGTCATAAATTTTGCATGATCCAACCCGCACTTGCAGCCAGGACATCAGGAACCACGTTCTTCCTTTCTCCCATCTTCTCTTTAAACATCAGTTATAGTGTTAGACATCAACCACTTTTATATCCGAGTATGAATAACGCATGTTCCTCCTGTTCTACTACAGTGTAGAGCCAGTTGTGGTCGACGTGGCGTCATGTATCGGAATGTTGGTTGCCCCATCAAGAATGCATGCAGCGTAAGCAACAAGCCGTCTATTATGCAAGTCTGTGTTTCTCCCAATTGTCGCTACCATTGGATTGCATCTGACTGGTCATCGGTGTGTATATAAATTTATTCTTTGTGATTCCATTTCTTTATCTGTCCGTTTATGTATCTATCGCATCTTTTACGACAGGGGAGGCAAATATGGCATTTAAAATATATAACGATCAACGAATTACCACACCAGCAACAAATTTACCGTCGGACCCATGAGCAGGAGGATTTCCAAGTGTGACTTGTTTTCAATCCTGCTCCTCTTTCGATAATCACGTGGGTGGTCGGAACTCCGGTGGCAATTCGGCTCCAACCTCTGTCCTGCAGTGCTGTCCCAAGACTTATTTGGCTATTACCAGTGATACTATTATCAGTGATACCTTCAGCACCAATCCTACTGTCAAGGCGTCATTGTGTCATTTTTGGTGACAGATTTCCAACGCCACCACTTACGACATCATCCAAGCCCTCATAGACAAAAGTACAAACACAACCGTCAGGGCCAATACTAACGACCTCAACAAAGATCGACAGCACCACCAATGACACTAGCAATGACACTAGCAATGACACTACCAATGACACTACCAATGCCACTACCAATGCCACTACCAATGCCATTACAAATGACATTACCAATGACACCAGCCATGATACCAACAATGATACCACCAATGACACCACCAACGACAGAAGCAATGAGACCAGCAATGCCACTACCAATGCCACTACCAATGCCACTACCAATGCCACTACCAATGCCAT
>JANTCA010045302.1:0-18850 GCA_024741275.1 Chironex yamaguchii
GACAGACAGACAGATAGATAGATAGATAGATAGATAGATAGATAGATAGATAGATAGATAGATAGATAGATAGACTGAATGCAGCTATTCATACACAAGGAATTATGGATATAGGTACTATCACTTCGGTAATTGTGATCTTCTATGACAGCAGTGACGTCTCCAAGGGATCCATTAATAGATCTGTATTAACGTACCAATATTCTAATTTGAAAGGATAGAAAAATCAACTATTGGATCAGGGAGCAAACTGAAATGAGAGATATCACAGCGTGTACTAAGTAGCGGAATGGGAAACAGCTTGCTACATAGCACAAATGACGGTAAACGGATTGACAAAACGCATGACAGAATGGGAACTAAGATGCCATGATTTCATGGAGGACAGAAGTACGTTGGCGAGATGAAGTAAGGCTGCGTTTGGCATCAAATAGGGGAGAGCAGCTCAAACAGGAAGAGATGGAAAAGTTTGGAGATTGCAAACAGAGAAAACCAAGCACAATTGGTACATTGATGCATTCCATAATTATTATCAAGTAATACAACTGGAAAGAATATCGTGTAATGAATATCTGCAATGCATTGCTAGTCATAAAAAGTTAACATTAACCTTTGAAGGAGGAATTAGTCTGCTTGGATTGAAGCTATTCGCCATCATAAGCATCGTAACCGAAAAAAACGAGAAAGATTAATAAAGCTAACCAGTTATTTTCTTTCTCCAATTACAGAAGTCAGTTTACGCGTTAACAAAACACAGATTATGTTTACTTTTGCTTTGCAGACATTAAACCCACAGCAGCCAAATCGTACTCACCCGTTACAATAAGCTTCAAATACAACTCAGATAAATTAACATTAAAACGATTTTGAAATCGAAGTTCAGTCTATATCGAATTAAAAACGGAAGGACAGTGAATACCACAGATCTCAACTGAAGTTACAAACTTGATAATCAAAACTGCTATAACCAAAAGTCGCATGTTTTAGTCCAAGTTCTTTAACAACATTCGTTAGCACCTCCTGACTCCAAAAGTCGTATTAATAAGAGCATGGTTTAACGTGTTGATGGATAACAGGTACCAATCTTATTAGCTAAGGAGTAGCATTTTATAGTAACTTGTTGTCCACCAATTTGAAGATCTACCGGTCCTTGATTCAATTTATAAACCAAAGTATAAAGAGCAAATTCAAACTCTGGTGATGTTCCAAGAAATATTGAACCCTTTGGCTTAATTTTCCCATTCCAGGTGAACTGCAGTGACAGCATTGTAGTGTCCTAAAGTAGAAATAAGTTTGGGATATTGTTATAATAACCGAAAAATTAAATGATGCTTACCTGAATACTGACTTAGAGTCTTCAAATTTTAAACCTTACACTTTTATTTTCAAGCTAGACAATCGAAACAATATTCTCGAAAGATGACATTCATTGCACCCGATTATTCGCGCCGTTGCTGATGGATATGTTTTACGGTTTGATCTAACGATACAACTTGAGCTCTTATTCAAGGACGCTACTACCCTGTCAGATACAAGGAATAACATGGAATGAAAGAAAAACCAATGAATATATAATGGATTTAATAAAGGAGCTGCTAAAACAAGATCAATATCAAGGAATGCTTGTAGACAACATCAACAAATGAAAGCTCCAGTGTTATAGCCACCAAGCAAGAAGAAGGAACACCTTTTCTGCTTTACTAGTCCTGCTTTCGTTCCACTACTTTTTCACCACTTTGAAATTAATATTAACTTAATTTTTACCGCTCTCTCTAGAAGGCGCCAAGCAAAACAATAGACTCATTCATTATTCTGTTAATTTGAATAGAAAAAAGCTTACAACTAGTTGCTAAAAGTTAAACATGTCTAACTTTTAAAAAAATTTACAAAACCAGAAAAAATCGTGCATCTTTACTGTTTATACGATAAGTTTGGGTTTTTTTACAACTAATTGGCCCAATTAAACTTATCGTGTATTTTAGCCTTTACTCTCATCAACAAAAGGGGCCTGTCTGTAATGCTCATAATCACTCAGACTTCAACCGGGATGATGTAAAGTCCGTTGGCCTTGATCGGCCCCAGACCCCTGCCGCATTCGCCGCAAGAAAAGGTTTTGTAGGTGTGATGATTGAAATGCATAAAGGGACGAAGCCCAAACTAAAAGCCGTTGGCCCTCAAAAGAGCAGAAACACCAATAGAGGACGAAAGAACAGGATTCATTACCAGACTCATTCCCAGCATCTCCTCATGACAAATGCTGTGTTCAAATGCAATTCAACCAGGAAATCACTCTGAGGATAAGTTTGATTGCTCATTAAAGTGGCTGCAGACCAGTTGATTTAGCACTCAACCAAATGTCTCACAGTAGAAGAAAAAAATCGTGATTAAGAACATTCAAACCCAGACAGTAACACCTGCTAGAACTGTGCTATTCTGGATTAGACTTCGCTTAAAGTAAACATGATAGAGCTTAATAGAGCGTAACGATGTCCCTGTATAAGATAAACTATCCTTAAAATAATAAAGTGCAAAATTGCCCTATTACAAGCCTCATTATAACATAAATTATTCACTGTAATATTCCTCCATACATCTGTTGGAAGCAAGTTCAGTTGCCTCCATGGAAATATCCTTATAATGCTCTGAAGATATTTAATCTCTGTTATCCATAGTGGTATCAAAGAGAGGCCAGAAACAGTCTTGTCGTAATGCGAGATCAGTCGAGAAAAGAGGTTTTACCACACGTAACAACCTCGTTTTCAATAAAAGTGTTTAAAAAGTCTGAAAATGTTAAAAAATTATAAAATAAGTGAGTCTTATTTGTAGCTTTACGTAACCTAAAAGAGTCTTGGGAGTACGGCACTTTTATTGAGCTACATACCCGTCTCTGAGACATGTATCCTACATAATTCACTTCCCCTTTTTTCTCCAGTAAATAAAATTGCAACCAGCTGTGTAGTCCAAGAACTTTGTCTTTGAGTTCTCCCAGAAACACATGTTCAAAACCACAAGAATCGTAGAACCTGTGGGCAGAAAAGCAAAAATTTGCAATAGAACAACCGTTTCCAGGGAAACAGAAATGATGAATTGAAAGTTTGATACTTCCAGACCCCGTATTCAACGTGAAAAGTAAATATCAAATAAATGAATATGTCTTCCTGCCAACGAGTGTCAGACCAGAGACGCACAGGACTTCGGGAGAGTGTTAAATAGCAACTAAATAATAACAATCGTCTCAACAAACTTCACCAATCACCTTCAGAAGCAAGTAAAATTAATATCTGCCATAAATCCTCGAATTCGCCTCCCTCGAAATAGCTAACCTCAATGAGGTATAAGAAAAGCTAGAGAGTTAACATCAGAGCGAGGTTGAAGCCACTTTGCGTTTCAAGGAACACGGTTTGTACGGCAAAAAGATGCCGTTTTTTGCGGTGTACAGTTAGCATGAACCAGTGTAAAATGTCAAAATGGTGATATCTTGCGTTGCTTTTGGTTGTCAGAATCGACAAAATGAGAAAAAGAACAGTGTAGACATTAGTCAGGATGATGTTGAAGGTCAAAACCGTCACAATTTGATGGATATTGATGCGAGATCAAAGAAAGTTGATGGAGCTGGGATGCATTGGCCTATCTCATTCCATCGGTTAGTCCTTAGCTGTATATCGCTTAGTTTTTAGCTGTACATCGGTTAGTTCTTAGCTGTATATCGCTTAGCTCTTAGCTGTACATCGGTTAGTTTTTAGCTGTACATCGGTTAATTTTTAGCTCTAGAATGTTCATACCAGTATGATTCGTTCTGATTCTAGATTCACGGAATATTTCTTTGAACCAAAAATGTGTAGTTATCTAGAATAATGTTAAGGAACTAGACTGTATGTTGTTAACCCTGCCATTGGGCTGTAAAATTTGGACTCAACCTGGTTCATTGGATATTTATTTGCAGGGTTGAGAGGTTATCTCTGGACTCGTGTCAACATTTTCAAAAACATTCCTATCAATGCTGTATAGTAGCCCAGGTGCTAGTACAGGCAGCAAAATAATTTCCTTCACCTTAAAAGCCACACTTCATTATACATAAACTTCACTGAAAGTAAATTGAGAACAATAACACCCTAGGCAGGGTCTATGATACGAGTGATAAATGATAGGAGCCTACTAGTCATATTGCTAGGTTTCTCCTAAAGGTTATAAACTTGCATCTTCGTATTACTGTAATAAACTGTTCTGTACACCGGTTTCGTTGGCCTTGGGTAAAATATAACTTTCATCTTACGTTTGTTATGTCATAAAATCTTATAACTCTCTCCTCTGACGCTCGACAATTTTCTAGACGCTTTTTTTCTCTCTTGTTGAGTCCAACATCCCGTACTCGAAGCATGGTTTAGTAAATACCATTTAAAACTGAATTTACGGTCACATCCGCCCATTTAAGGTAACTACAGTCGCACGTCTTAAGTAACGTAACTTATTGACTGTAATAACCGACCGTAATCGCTTATTGCGAATAGAGACACAAATTAAAAGATGACACTTGTTTACTTACATTGCTGTTTTTTACTTCATTGCAGCGCTTATCTCTGCTATTTTTCCTGCTAGCAGAATCGCTCGTGGCATGTTACAGACCTGCAAAATCCAATTTATGTCCACATCTCTTTCCATCAAAATAGGTTTGTTTACTATCACAGCTACGAACTTTTTGCCGTACAAACCTCTTTTTGGACGTCGTTTCGATGGCTTCACTTTGCCAACACGCGAGAAGCCTCGAGTTAACCCTCTAGCTTTTCTTATATCTCATTGGCTAACCTCGACTAAGTCCCACTGCTGCCATATTGATTTCTGCCATGTGAGGTTTATCGAGTTAACAGAAGAAATTCATTCATTTGGCAACGAGAAATTGGATGCTCATAAAGGAATTACTGACTAAGATATACGAGTTCTTTTTAAATGCCTTCATTCTCTACACCGATTTTGGGAAGATTTTGTTTTGTCACCAATATCTTCGCATGCGTCTGGTTCTTTGTGTATGTAACATATGCACTGAAACAACTAAACTAATTTTTTTTTTCAGTAACGTCAGCAATCCTGGTGTTTGTATTTGTCGCATCGAGAAATTAGTTTATCAGTTGAGAAATTTCAACTGAAACATGACCAACTAATTGTTCACTTTTTTGTGGAATGCTGACTGAAAAACGCAAATTGCATTACGGTCATATTGCATGGCCTCTTATTACACAACAGTTCTTCTCCCGCCTTAGGGCGCAACATTTTCTTAATTGTAAGATGTCCTCGTAATGAAGCTGCAAATTCCACTTACTGGTACTGCTCTGACCATCTTATAATCAGTAGGAGGAAATTATTTCACCAAATTATCGTAGAGTTTATGGACTAACTTTTATGTTTAACTTGTTCTTTATTTAATATGAAAAAAAGTGTTGAAAATTTTTGTGTGGCACGTTGCAGATGATTTTATAAGCCGTTCCCCCTCGAAGAGAGCCCCATCCAAAAATATCAGAAGTAAATAAGCCTGCAGGGGGATAATTAGAAAATTTATGGTACTGAAAATATTCTTAGTTTTACATCAAGTCCCAGCATTGATATAAACGACACTATTGACGTTTACAACTTAGATCATCTGAAAACTTTTAGAAACATTCACACATTAGACGCTAGCAAGCCAACCTACGCCGGTAGAATGATCACCATGACAAGGACCTGCTCAAAAATAAAATGTTATTTTGCAATTGCTTTAATCTAACTAACGACAAATCGATTTTGTTTCAAGAGAGAAATCTTTCGCTTAAAAACATTTGCTTCTGTTTCCTTCTATAAGCTTCTGGCATTTTCTGTTGTGCTTTATGGCATTCTTTACTGCTTTAGAAGACTGAAAAAGGCAGGCAATTCTCAGACGAATAGCACTTCTTTCCTGTCGGACTGAAAACACAGACATTGGCCAGGCCTTGTAATAGTATTACTCTCACCAAAGAGATTATGTTTTCGCCAATGTCTGTCTGTTTGCCTATCTGACTGTTAGCAAAATAACTCAAAATGTTTTGAACGTGTCGTTTTCAAATTTTTACATACCGTCAATATTAGGACTCAAGCTAATCCTTTCTTGATGATTAGACGGATCAAATCCTAGATTCTGGATAATTTTGTAATGTTGGGTACTGATATCCTGAAAAACTAGTGAGGAAATCACTTCATTGGCTTGGCGGAAGTTGGTGCTCTCCTCGTGCTTCTAGTACTCGCTGTTTTTTGTTATATCTATACCTTCATGCATATAGACGTATTTTTAAAATATCAAAGTGTCTATTTTTGACTTTATGTGCATTTGAATGATAGAGCTCTTGATATACATTGGAATAAAAGTTCTAGACATCGTAAGTATCATTAACGGCGAACAACATTATACCTCGATCTCCTGTACAGCCCAAACCATACGTTGTACAATTCTTTTCGGAAAGTATAATATTGAGTTGATGCTTTCCGCTCTGCTTTTAGGAACTTGTACACTTCTTGCATTACCTTACTTTTCATGACGACGTCTAAAAAGCGGTTGATCTCGCGTTTCTCACTATATGTCTCTCTTTCTTTTCTTCCCACAACGGCTTCATAATTGTCGATAAGAGCCGCAAATGCTGCAGAAAAGTAAAAGGGATCGGTTGTTATCTTCAAATAGGTAAAGTTATGATTATGACAACCGGGACGTCGAACTCGGGTACAGCGACTGCAAACCTGAGTAAACTGGGTTAAAAACGATGGATAGGAAAGTATAGTGTAATTTGGAGAATTTTAATCTTGTCATCCTTTATGCCCTTTTTATCCGATGACAGACTGCAAAGCTATATGCCCCTGTTTTAAAATATGGAAAGTTCTCCAACTTGGTTTGTCTTGGTGAAAGTATTACTTAACTCATTAAATGTCAAACTCCTGGTGTGGGTTAAGTTTTGACATTCTCAAAGTCAAGCACGCATATGCAAAAACGAACATTTTAAACACTAGACACGCCCCTGGAATTTCAAGCGCCTTCAGGAAAAATTCCGCTCTCTAAACTTAGATATAAACTGTGATTCATAAATCATTGAGGGAGCAGAAACCTCAGGCATCTGCCATTTACCACAAACATGATGAGTGACTCGCGTCGTTGTATCACCTTCGATACTGCTTGAAGCAGGTTCCAGGTTCCTTAAAAGCTTTACATGCAAAAGGTAGAGTTCAATCAAAACTAATGGAATACGATCTAGATAATAAATTTTGCTACAGACAATAGACGATAGGCTGCTTTGTTAACGCTCATTTAGAATACTTGAAACATATATTCATTTACGATTATTCAGATGCAGAAGAACATTATCGAAGACAGTTTTCAACATTTTTAACTTTTGAATCACATTTTGTTTCACACTACTTTCGAAAATAACAAGCCTTGTCATGATATAATCGAAATGTCAAGAAGTAATTCATACCTCATAGGTTTTTTGACAGCTATTTTGTCGACCATTGTTGCGTAATAAAATATCTTTTTAACAATCTAGTGGCTGCCACTTTCAAGTACACATTTTGATGCCAATAGTTCCCAAACAAATTTCCTAACATTTTGTAGCTTTTCAAAAGCTGAATGATAGTTTTTATAATTGTCGTGACTAAACATCACCATTCCATGCAAATCCCTAAGAGGAGTAGAAGTAATAACACTTCTCCCTGAGTACATGTCAGCCCCTTCGGTGGGATAGTGAAGATAGATGATCATCAGGAGACACCACAGGAGCGACACACCAAGTCTGACACGGGTTTCACCGCCTGCACCTCAACCACATACTCCTGTGGCGACGGTCCCCCATGGCTAGATGAGGTCACCTCACTCCACCAGGGACTGACTGATTACTCTGTCTCCGAACATGAACTGTCGTTCCTTTTCAGCGAGATCCAGAAACAGGCCCTTTCCGTTACATGCTGTATGCTCTCGATGAGCTTGTTTTTCTCTCTACTTTAGAAACCCAATTTAGTGAGCATCGCGGGTATCATGCTGCAGTTTAAGACGTCTGCTTGACAGGACTGACCCTGCTTACAGAAGTTGATTCGAGCAGCTTACCCAAACCGTGATTAAGTGTTTTTTACAATATTCGTAATTTTTCCGTCCAGGTCGCTCTTCTGGTACAGTTTCATTGCCTCTATAACTCACTTGTTTATAGTACTTCTCAGTATCCTTTCTGACACTAGTGATATTAATTTGTAGATCTATCTAAATTCTTTGCATTTTCAAAGTCTGGACGTAAGTGCCTTTAAGGATGTGTTAAGCATCGTGATTATTTTTTCAGAGACATTCACGTGCTGCGCAATGCTGGAATATTATCATGTATTTGTGACTTGTTGGATATACTTATTCGGCATGGGGTGTCAACATACAGCATGAACACTAATTGCTCTTTATATTTTGGTTGGAGAGGGACTCAAGTGGAACAGGTATATCATAAGTGCTTTATCATTCCTGAATATAGACTTACAGTAATATTGTCTGAAAATTTTTGAAGTTAAACTTTTATCAAGAATACCAAACCTGGATGGCTATGGTACCATCTAACCAAACATTGCTAGGTGCCTAAGAGATTCAAATGCATGCTATGACGTTTGAAATTCACGAGTCAAACGGAAAAAGAAACTTTGTTATACAAAAAAAATTAACACGCACAAGTCAGCCCGTACAAATAACATGTTAATGACAGGGCCGTAGTCGGTCTTTGAAAATTTGAGAGGCAAGACGCCCGCCAAGATCTAGCTTCATCGGTTACCTCTTCATTTAGTAACACTTTAGCCAAAAGCACTGTTGCAAAAAAGGCTTCAAAACCAGCTAACAGCTTAGTAACGCTGACACGCGATTGGTAGTTAATTTCAAGATGCATAGTTCTGACGACTGTTAACAGGTAACTTTTCAAAATGTTCAATTTACGGAAAAGTGGGGGAGGGGGCAATTGCCACCCTGCCCCGGTGACTACGGACCTGAATGAACTAGCTGTAAAACTTAATATCAAAAATAAATTAAATTCTATATATAGCTTTTAATAAATTACCTAGACGCGTTGTCTGTTGGGCGTTGATCTATATAATGACGTTATATTCTATGGTCAGATCTTTGCAAAGCAGACATCATCCATGCAAGCGGTTTGTGTCTCCGAACTGGAAAAGTACTATTCCCTTATATCACAGCAAAATCCACATTATTAAAAAATTTACACCAAGCTCATACTACACCATCGATCTAGAAATATGACAGTAAATAAGGTCCAATTTGCAGTGTTTATGTCGTGAACAAGTGTGTAACTGAGGGAAAGCTTCTTTGAAAGAGCACACTTGTTTAAAGAAAGACACTATTTGATTCCATTGCTTAACTTAATACATTTATCATCACCTATAAAGTGCTGCCATACTACGCTATCATAAGCTGCCATGATTTACACTTTCTATGGGTTGTTAAAAAGTAGTCATATCCATGAATTGCTTACCTTTGTAGGTTGGTTTTTGCAGTACTGCACTGTTTACATTGCTAAATAATGGTCTATAGGAGTAGTCTGTTCCAACCGTTTCAGTATAATATGCTCTTGCTTGAAGATCATAGTTGTAATCAAAATATCTGCTGAGCCTATTTTGGTCATATCTCCACATTCGATCCACTAGGCTTTGCAAATCAGTAGATGATGCTGCCTGTACACACCTTAGAAGCAAAAGAATGTACAGAAAAATAACTTAAAGTAGAACAGAACGCATGAAGTTTTTATCGTAGAAAAATACCATTGCTTCTTTCTGACATAGATTTAAGATGCATCAACTTATTTACTGTGAAATTTTCAGTCTACAGAGCTTTGGTCGTACTTTGTAGCAGGTTTGGCTCGCATAAAAACTATGATTTCTTTCACACTGTTATACTGACTTCCACTTGCTGTTTTTGCGTGGCGTTTTCTGTATCCACTTAGAGACGAATTTTTCTCGTCCCGTGCCTGAAAGTACTGCACTGCGGTAAAATTGTTTTGTTGTAATAGTGACATTGATCACGTTAGAGTTTATGCAGGTCAAATAAAGGGTTAAGAGTGGCATAACGGTGTGAAACGTGTTTGAAAGACTCTTGGACCAAAACTACGGACCGATTTTTCTTGTAGTGTCCCTAAAGTGTTGCTATTTGATCTTTCCTTTGTAAAGAAGCAATTTTACACCACTAAAGTGTCATCACCCATGTGTAGGTGAAAGTTTTTTAAAGCTAACCCTACTATTTGAATATCTGAGTCCCAATGCGAAAAATACTTGATCAAATAAAATATTTATAGTAGCATCACATACCTGATATATATTTGACTGGTAGCCATGACCATATAGATCAAGAGAAACATCTTTTTGGTGGTATCTGTTGTAGCAAAGAAGAGTCATATAATTAAAATTTACACCAAAGCAATAGCTAGACAACCCTTCTTCAAAATGACAAGAAGATTAATCAAAATTAAGCAGGATGCAAATACATTTTTATTATAGGGTTGTTGAACACATCTTTCCCAATACAAAACTTTGCTTGTGGCAGCTGTGCTAGTATGTGAATGAGGTCCTCTCAGATAGTCTTTACATAACAGCCAAAGAAATGATCAGTTGAGCAAACGTTTTCAAAAAGTCATCATAGTCACGATAATGAAGGATGAACTGATGTCAAACCTGTTTCGTTTAAAGAAAAAGGTTTTATGTCACCTCACAGTCCTGTGTGACGATACAAATTTACTTTCTGATCTAAGGCATCACGTATACTACCAAATTTTCCCTCGTCGTAATCTCGTTCTTTCTATTCATAGCATTTCGGTCCTGATTTGGTACTAAACCTATAGACATTGATGAAGTGTTCCCAATAGACCAGCCAATTACTGTAGCATTTACTGTGCTTGGACAGCTAAGGAAACAGAGATGGACACCGCCTTATACACTAAAAGGCACGGGAAAGAAAAAACTCTGCGCTTAAAACAAATACAGAAGCCTAGAATATTCAATAGGATTGATAGCAATACAGTTACTAGTACTTATGAAACCATGTTTGTCAAAATCTCCCCGCATTTCCGAATTTGATCAATCTCATTGTACTCTGTGGTGTCAAGGCAAAATATTAGAAACAAGAAATACTCGTAGAGCGTATACCTCCTCCATGCCAATGGGGTCAGGTGGAATTCCAAGTTTCGGAATATTCAAACGACCTGTACTATTAGGCGTCATAGTTTCTCCAGAGGGATTCGCTTGCTAGTTGTGGTTTCACGAAGATATCACTACCAAATATGGGCTCTACTATTAGAAGCCATGGTAACTGGGTAGTCCCCACAAGGATCTCCACACTAGTTGTGGTTTTACAAAGTTATCATTACCAAAGTTTCAAAGTGATCCAGAAACCAGGATTTGATCGGGTCATCCCCGAAAAGAATCAGCTGAGGACAGTCAAGCTAAAAACATACCGCAACAATTTCAGAACGATATGTTTATTACTTCTCGAGCTGTTTTGCAAGCTAACAAACTAACAAACTAATATTGGCCTCCATAAGCCTTCGTTAAATAGTCTTCATCGTCAGGAGTTAGCCCCACTTGAGGGCCCTCATCAATTATTTAATTTACTACACCGATTGTCCGAACACCAGCTTTTATTATAGGAAGACAGAGACTCAATAGGACGATTTTGCAATAGAATCGTCTGCGCTCTGAAATGGCTGTACAGTAACAACTTTTATCTTAACTTGCTACAGAAACAGCTTTACTGTATTGTCATTACTGTTAAGGAGCTTATTGATTTTGAAGATCAGAAAATGGTTTTTAAATCAATTAATGGGGACATGCCTTCTTCTATGAAAGACATGTGTACGAAGGTCAACAATTTTACAGTTCTTTTTCTTAGAAACGCTGAAGTCAATCTCAGGTTAGCATTACTAAAATTGATAGGGGGAGGGGGGCAATTATTATTATTGAGAGTCTACTATGGATAAAAGAGTTAAAATGAAAAAATGAAAATGAAAGGAAATTACTTCATTAAGAGCAGCTGATCCTCATGCCAGAGCTAGACAATGTCAATCAAAGGAACTTTTGATGATGGTGAGTTTCATTTATTCACCAATGGTCGTCTTGTGGTCATCGGGAGTCCAATACGAAACCTATGACTTGCAGGGTTTTATCTCACGCCATTTCATTTTTTGAAATGAAAGAAAATGAAATTGTTGATCTTCGTTAGTAAAATGGAGTATTGAACGACAACGTTCATCATGTCATGAGACGTAAGGTACCTTTGGCGAGATTTTTTTCTCATATTCAGGTATCTCCATCGCAATCTAGCATGCTTGGCAGTGAATACAGTGACTCAGCAGAGAAAAATGGGACACAGAATTATTCTTAATTTGTGACTCCGATATCTAAAACTAGAAAAACACCTCTTTCACTTTCCAAGTCTTTATCAGTTCTGTGTTTACTTGTACTGAAAGAAGTTACAGTTTCGGTAGATAAACATTATCGTTTGAAACTTGAGACATCAATCCGAGAAAAATCAGGAAAAAAGAAGTCTAAGCGCTTGTACGAGTTCTATTATTTAAAAAGGAGTAGGATTCATTTTTGCCATAGAATAAATATTCGATTGCTACAGTTTTTAGCCTCCTTGAATAAAACCCACTGTTTTCTACCATACGGAGATGATAGTAATTCTCATACTCACTGTTTTTATAGTGAATCACGATATACCGGATATACTAAACTTGCATCCTAGGCCGCGCTGTTCATCCATCAAAGAAAATTACATACTAAAGAAAATTTAAAAGCGTAACTTACGTTGTATTCTTCTGGCATGCTAAGCCGACTCCAGTTCATAGAATTAAGTAGCAGTTTGTACAAGAGTGCCACTTGATAGCAGTTGATTTGTTGTTAAAGAAAACAAGATATGAGTTGGAAACACAAGAATGACTGACTACATCTTGTCAAGATCTAATTACTGCGTGTGACTTAGGACAGAGTGAAAGTTTAATTGTTATTTTGACTGCACCCTCATACCTGTCTTTAGTTTTCTTTAGCATTTACAACGAAAACAATATGCAGGACTTGAAAGTAAAGTCCCTTACCGTGGAAGGTTTAGTATTCCTAGACCAGTGTGAAGATGAGAAAGGAGAACTTCCGCCTTTAGTGTCTTAAGAAAACAATGTATAGCTCAGGAAGTCAATCACAGTATATCTACTCTATAGTACGTGAAGAACTTCTCCTGACAGCTAAATTCTTGATGTAACAATTTTGTGTTTTCCTTTACGGGCATCATAGTAGGGTGAAAATCGTGTTGTCATTTGTTGGTTTCAAGAAGAAAGAACAAAGGTGTTCCAGGCCTGCTCGTATTCATAGCAATAGAAAATACGACAGCACTTATAAATTAGGCTTGATCTTATTCCCCGGTTCTGGGACCAGAGTGCATTTCGTTGGACGTTCCGACTATGAACTCAAATACAACAGGACTCCCGGATTAAATATCCTTTTAATCAATAATTAAATTCACTAAATCATCTGTACATATTGATCTTCTTTAATCCTGAAATCTTACTTTTATTAATTTGAATTTTAACAAATCATTTGTACTGTAAAAAGACGTAGCGGACTGAAACGATTCTGTAATATTCTTTAGCTGTATCAATAAAAAGGTCCACTGTTCAACAGTGACGTTCCTGTGCTGTTGTTACTACTTAGTCGTATGTGATATACGATAAAATTAATGCCACACTAAATAATAAAGGTCCGTTCTTCGCCCAAAACTTTGGCTTACCAAAGTCAGAGAATGGCACTTTAAGGAATTTCTTCTAGAGTAAATGTCTCCAAATGAGCTATGATTTTAGTGTGTGTGGAAACACCCGCCTGGATTAGAGATCGCGAGGTGATGAGCGAGGTCTTTCGTGTAGTGACCAACATCAGCTCTGGCTCTCCCAGGCCCGGAGGAGCCATGGCCGGACCAACGTTCGGTCCAAGTCAAAGAAATATTTTTATTAGAAAACTTTAAAACATGATTACACATTCCTTGTACATGGCAATTTAAAAGTAAAGAAACATAAGTGATCTGCATGTTTTGTGCGTAGCTTTAAAACTGCATGTTTTGTTAGTTGGAGAGTTCATTTGTGCTCTTCTTACTCCGTGTACAGGACACAGAATTTGAATCACAATACAATTAAAGAACGTAGAATTTGAGTCACAATGCAGCATTGTGTTGCATCTAAATTTGAATCGCAATTTGAATTCTAATTTGAATTTGAACTTTGTTCAGAGAAACGTGTAAAATGGCTGATGAATTTCAGTTATCAGAATTTCCAGAGAAACCTTACAATCCCTCTGCTAGTTATCAGTTCCATCCCAAGTGTTCAGCAAAAAACCATTGTCCAGCGTTCTTGTAGATCAGCGTGATTTTTGTCAAGGTAAGGACTCAACTTCGAAGAGACGGTGACAAAATCGACTCCAATTTTATGCACCTGCTTAAACTACGAGCTGAAGATGACTCTAGAATACAAAAGTGGATTGAGAAAAAACGAACAAGTGTGTGTCCCATGATATGTAAACGAACTACTGAAAGTGATGGCACGGTCTGTTCTTCGGGACATTGCATCAACAATCCGCAGATCATCATTTTTCTCCGCCGTGGCAGATGAATGCACTGACCAGTCCACTAGGGAACAGCTGGCCATATGTATCAGGTGGATAGATGAAAATCTTCAGCCTCAGGAAGACCTTATCGGCTTAAACAAGATCGATGACATCAGTGCCAGTACTATTGTAAGAAAAGACACTCTGGCCGACATGAGTCTGACGATGTCAAACTGTCATGGCCAATGTTACGACAGAGCAAGTAACATGAGTGGTGCGAGATCGGGTGTGGCAAAGCAGCTTCATTATGAGGAGATTCACGCTTTGTTCACACGCTGCTATGGTCATGCATTAAATCTAGCTGCTGGTGATTCTATCAAAAAGTGCAAGGTTGGTATCGTTTTCATATTGTTATTTCTAAACAACTACTGGATTTGGTGACCTTTATATATTTTATCAATGTTGTTTTTTGAAACACTATGAATTATTTTTAGAATATATACATAGTGTATATTAATTATGTAAACAGCAGTTATTATGTTTAAAAGTAGTGAATGATGCATTAGATGCAACCTTGGTGACCAGACTTGTCAAGTACTCACCAAGACATGATGGCATTCTTCAGAAGATAAAGGCAGAAATGGCGTCCGACACTACTGAAATTAGAGTCCTTTGCCCCACACGATGGACTGTGTAGGCCGATTCTATCAAGTCAGTCCTTGACAACTATGATGCACTGCAGGAACTGTGGGGTGTGTCTAAGGGCTGTACAACTGATCCTGCCACCAAAGGGAGGATAAAAGGCGTTGAGGCATAGTTCAAGACCTTTTCCTACCTTCATGGCGTCTTCCTGGGTAAGGTGATTCTGAAGTACACAGACAACCTCAGCAAGAAATTGCAGAGCTCGAGTTTTTTGATGATCAGAAGTTGTTCTGCCGATCCATTTACTATGAAGCTCTTGACCTTATCATAGGATCCATCCAAGACTGCTTTGACCACCCAGACTTCAACATCTATCGAAACCTCCAGGATCTTCTGATCAATGTTGTGAAGGAAGACGAAAGGGAAGGCTGCTTTCAGGCATTCAATTCATTTTACGGTGACGACTTTAATTCCAGTCAGCTCAGGTTCCACCTTGAAATACTTGGTGCAAGCTATCCACACGAACGCAGCAAGGCTACGCTAACTAACATCAAGGACTTCATCCGCGGCATGACTAGCAATTAATGACAGCTGATTAGCGAAGTTGTGACAGTGCTTCAATTCATTTTGGTCATGCCAGCAACAAATGCAGTATGTAAGCGATCGTTTAGTGCTATGCGTTGCCTGAAAACCTATCCTAGAGCCACCATGAAGCAAGATTGCCTAAACCACTTACTCCTTCTTCATGTGCACAAGGATGACACCGATGGTTTGAACTTGCCATTGGTCGGCAATAACTAAGTGGGTCGGCAATAACTCCCCTAGTTTACTTGCGACTACGGCCCTCGAACCGGACCAGCTTTGGACAGCTTCCATCGGGCCTGTCTCCTCTTCGTTTTGGCTTAGTTTTGTGATGCCTTAAACTTTCAAATAGACGCCTCCTTAAGATGAAAAACATGAAATAAATGAAACAAACGATAAACGTTTTATACAAAATTTTCTTCAACTGGTCATTGACAATTTCAGTATCCATACTGGAATCTGAGGATGTTACGCCTCAAATGTGTGGAGTAAGGAGTGCCTGCCGGATTTATGCCAGCGTAAATTCTGGAATTTTTTACTTACCTGTTACCTATCTACTGCTTGCCTATCTGTGGTCAACCTTCTTGAAAATTGAGCCTTGCTTAAAAACTCTGCCTTGCTGGTTTGACCTAGAGCTTCCCTTGAGCTGGGGAGGGGAGTTCCGTAGTTGCACCTCCTCGCCAATTTAATGTCGGTGATCCCCAGAAACCATAGAGCAGGGTGCTAACCTGGCAAGGGTACGAGTGACTGGAGCCATAGGAAAAACAATGCTTGTCACAGACAAGAGTGGTTGGGCTGGGGAGTCAAAAAATTCAAGCCCGGACAAACAGAGCTTGTGAGCGCCGTCACCACAGTAATCGTTTGACAGAATTAGAATCTCGACAGTAATCACCTTTCTCAGGTGCAGAGCTTGAAAGATAAGCAAAAATCCTCATTCCGTAAAACGTGCCTGATTGCCAGGAACAAATTGCAAACCAATTTGACGCAGCATTTGGGGCGCTGTGCCTCCGTCCAAAATTGGAGCACGGATGACGAGTTTGGGCCAATGCTAAGAGGACGATCAGGAGCCGACCAAATGGTAGACCAGCTGGCAAACCTGGAACAAGATCAGGGAGCAGATACAAGCAGTAACAACTCGAAAAGATTGTAGAAGTATTTTGTGCGTAAACTTTTCAACTTTCTGTCAGATGGAGAGAGCGTGCGATGGAGTAGCCTGAAACTCGCTGTAGAGTAGGAAATTAACAAATTTTTAGGATAGGACGGTATTAATAAGCCGCCCTAATAGGATTATTTATTTGTTGTCTCGCTATGTTTTTATGGTCAGCACCTTCTCCCGCACTTTCTTTTCTACCAAAGGGTAAGGCTATTTACATTAAACTAAGATTGTCAACTAAAATCGACTTATTTTAATATCTCTTGTAAAGTGCAAGGATAAATATAATAACAAACGCCGTGGGCATTGATTCGAAGTAATAAGGTAAACTCTGACCGATTTAAAATGAAACAGATTTAGCGGGGGAAAAGTTATTAAAGTTATTATAAGAAGCAAAATTTCATGCTCTTGGTGAAGGTAAATCTTAAGTCATAGCTATTTTACTTCGATTTCCATACCAATGTAAAAATCATCAGGCTTTGAGAACTTGATCTGTTTTTGTCATCTAATCCCCGTAAATAGTATAATGACGGTCTCCGTGGTACTACATGGAATAAATTGACGATCTAAATGGTACTGCATGGAATAAGCTGACGGTCTAAAATGGTACTGCATGGAATAAACTCACGATGACGGTCTACATGGCACCACATAGAATAAGTTGACGGTCTAAATGGTACCACATAGAATAAGTTGACGGTCTAAATGGTACCATGTGGAATAAGCTGACGGTCTAAATGGTACCACATACAATAAGCTCCCGGTCTAAATGGTACCACATGCAATAAGCTGACGGTCTAAATGGTACCGCATAGAATAAGTTGACGGTCTAAATGATACCATGTGGAATAAGCTGACGGTCTGAATAGTACTACATGAAATAATCTAAAGTGTGCATCATTTTTGATTTGGTTAAGTAGTACCGGTAGGTATAATGACCATCAAATTCAGACAGCAGCTACGTTACATTAAACTGTATCAAAGTGAAGAAAGCCTGGTAACTTTGTAAAGAAGTGCAGGTACTACGACAATACTTAAGTGTGTGTCTTCTTCTGATGTCCTGACCTTATTCTTCAAATAATCAGTATCCTATTTTATTCTGTCTAAAGCAATATTAAACAAATATAATCTTTCACATTACGTATTTGGCACACTTTGCCTTAGAAAAGTGAAATAAAGTCGGACATTTGTACAAGAATTCTGTCAGTTTAAGATTCTTGAGTACTAGCCAATTGTCAACGTGCCGTGGTGTACTGGGTGAATGAGCTCCTGCTTCAACTGCATTTCTTTTTTAATCAGATGAGGCAGACATTTTGAAGTAAAAAGGGAGGATGTTAGAACCTTTCTGGAAAGAAGTATGACTCAGTGGAAGCTATCATCTAATGGAGAAGACCTTGGTGATGTTCACGTAAAGAGAGGGATATTTCAGGGTGATAGTTTGTCACTATTGTTGTTTATATTTAGTGTGATTTCAATATTTTTAGTTCTTAGGAAGGTTAATGTGTATTACGAATGGGGCAAGAAGGAGTACAGGTTAAACCATCTTTTCTTCATGGATGATTGAAAGTTATTTGGCAGGAACGAGGAATAAATTGATTCACTTGTAAACACAGACAATATTTGTAGTGGAGATATTGGGATGGAATTTGGTCTTAGAAAGTTTGGAATGCTTACTTTGAAGAGAGGAAAAGTTATTCAAAGTAAGGGGATAGAACTTTCCAATGGTGAGGTAATGAGGGAAGTTGACCAGGGGGGATATACGTATCTGAGGATTATCGAGCTTGATAAAATTAAAGAAAATGAAATGAAAGATAAAATTATAAGGGAATATAAGAGAAGGGTAAGGCTTATTCTTAGATCAAAGTTGAATGG
>JANTCA010045313.1:0-18849 GCA_024741275.1 Chironex yamaguchii
TTCATTCTTTTGACTGTTTATCGGACGTTACATCTGTATTCCACAGAAGTCAGCGCATTTTGGTTTTTTGTTATTTTTCCTGTTGAGTCGTTATTAAACATTGTTGAACTATCCGTATACTGCATCTGCTGCTAACATCAACATCCTTTCTTTTATTTGAACAAGATTCTATTGAACTTGCTGGTGCCAAACTGTACAGAAAAATAGTTGGTAGTTTAATATATGTGATGACATTTACTAGGCCAGATGTTTTTTTGTATTATCACTGTTGTCACAACACATGAGCAAGCCAACAAAAGCATACTTAAACATGGCTAAACAGGCACCGAAGTATTTGAAGAGCACTTCATATTATAAGTTAAGGTTTCAAAAATGTGATGTTGATGTACAAACACATTTGTGCTGGAAGGCTATTGTGATTCTGACTGGGGTGGTTCTGAGGATAGATGCAGTGTGAGTGGTTATGCTTTTCAACTGTACAAGCATGGTACTTTAATCTCCTGGAAAAGTAGGAAACAACCCTGTGTTGCTTTGTCTTCATGTGAAGCTGAATATGTTGCATTAACTACTGCTGTACAAGAAGCAAAATTTCTCATGCAGTTGTATCTTGACATATCCGGATGTAGTGAAGATGTCAGTGTTGTGATGCATGTAGACAACCAAGGAGCTATAGTCTTAGTTAAAAACCCAGTTCACCACCAGAGATCTAAACATATAGACATTAAGTATCATTTTATTAGGTCAGAAGTTTCCAAGGATTTAGTTAAGTTAGAGTACACTGAGTCTCAAAATGACATTGCTGATGTGTTTACTAAGCCGGTGTCAGGCAGAAAACTTGGACATTTTGCAAATGCTATAAACATGTCAGATTAAGTAATTATTAGCTTGGTTAATAATTACTTTAAGTGGGGGTGTAGTATATAACGTACCCAAAGAATTGTTACTATATGCTAAAAGTTGTAAAGTCATATTGTTGCAGTTGTTTCTCCTATGTCATCACATTCGATCATGTTATGTTACTTAGCTTGCGTTGCTTTTTTAGAGTGTGTTTGAAATAACGATTTTGTTAGTTATACCTGCTCTTAATAAGTTGGACTGTTATATAAATCCACCCTCATGAATAACCTGACCTCAACAGTACTAGAGTTCTGCTAGGAGAGCAAAGCTACCTATCTATTGATCAATCGATTTTTTGATACATCTATTTATCTATCTATTTATTTATTTATTTATTTATTTATTTATTTATCTATCTATCTATCTATCTATCTATCTATCTATCTATCTATCTATCTATCTATCTATCTATCTACCTATCTAATATATCTTTTAATATGTAATTACCTCCATAGCCTAGACACAGTTTTTCCACACTTGATTTCAAATTCGCCTACCATCTTTTGAACTTAAGTAAGATTCTACTGCCTTCATAAACCACGTCTTTTCCGTTACAAGGGCCTCCCTTATAGCCTCCCTTATAGCCTGGCTACAGTCTCCAGTGCAAGACCTTCTTGAACGTCATGGATCGTCTACTTCATTGCCTTTCTGGAGTTGTTTGTTGTTTAGATGATATTTTTGCTTTTCTTTTTGATCAGCATCTCAATGCTGTCCTTGCCCGTCAGTGTCAACACAGTGTAATTTTAAATGAGGATAAATGCAAAATTTTGCAGTTCGCCTTAGTCTTCCTAGGTCGACATATTTCTTCTGTTGGTGTTAGGCTCTCTACAGACCATGTGACCTCTGCAGACCATGTGGCTCCCACTCCTACTAATGTTTTACAGCTTAGATCTTTTCCAGGACCGGCGCAATCTTACCATAGTCACGTGCGTAGATTTGCTCAATTTGCCACGCCCTTATATGCCCACTTGAAGAAAGACAGTCATTTTGTATGGTCTTCTTCTGGTAATGATGTCTTCCCCCTGGATAATGTTGATCCTACTGTCCCCACTATACGCACATGTATCACATCCAGTAAGAGCATTTGCTGTGTTTTGAGTCAATTTATTGATGGTGTTGAGCGTTATTATTAAGAACACTAGCCTCGTCAGTCCAAAGGACTGCTTTTCAGGAGGATGTGCAAAAGCTTTCACAATGTTTGAAATTAAAAGAGTTTTAAAAAACTTACAATGCTGTTTGAAATACAAAATGGAATAAATAAAAGGACTTGACGAAGAGAAGCAAATTGCTCTTTAACCTACTTTTAAAGATGCTAAGGGTGTGTATGTGTGCTTGTTTGGCATCCAAAGGCAGTTCATTTTAGGTCTTAGCACACCGGATAGATATGGTTTTCTGCCAATTGCACGTTTTCATCATTGACTGGCAGTGGTACAGCGCAGATTGATATTGATATCTCGCGTAGAGTTTTTCTAAATTGATTTCAAAGGTAGTCGGGTGCAAGTCTTGATTACGCTTTGCATTTAATAGTAGCTGTCTCGCTTCTTAGCATATTGGCGACGTTTGACTAATTTAATTCCTTGATCAAATTTACGGCGGATGTATCATAGCTGCTATTGATGACAATTATTGCAGCTCGATTCTGCAATTTTTGTAAGGAGTGCATTCTGTTATCACTGCAGCCTTCCCAAACAGAACAGCAGTAGCGGAAATATAGCTCTATGATCCCATGGTACATTTTAATTAAAGTATGGTACGAAGTTTTGGGCATATTTCAAAACCCCTAAAACACGAGATATTATTTTACATAATAATTTCGTGTCCAGATTCAAATGAGGCTATCATTAAGATGGACTCCTAAATGTTTCAGATTTTTAACAATTTCAATATCAATGCCGTCAATAACAAAAGATGGAGTCTACTTTTTTGTCAGCAATCTTTTCTAGGTTTGGTCAAGAACCCACAACCATTGCCTGTGACTTGATGGCATTCAGTGATAGTTTGTTCCCCGGCAACCATTGCTTTAGTGAACCGAGATCACTGTTAAGTGTAGCATTTAGATCATTGATTTTCTTTCCTGAATGTGAAATACTTGTGTCATAGGCAAACATTGTCACATTGCATTTACGAAGAGACATTGGGAGATATAAATACAAATTAGGAATAGGAGTGGACCAAGATATGAACCCTCTAGCACTCCATAATCAGCATTTTGTAAACTTAAGGATGTGCCATTTACCTTGCAAAATTGACAACGGCTATGCAGATATAACTTAAACCAAGAATGCTCGCGGCCATCTATCCTGTATTTCTTACGTTTTGCAAGTAAGATCTGGTGATCAATGGTATCATAAGCTTTCTTGAGGTCTATAAAAACCATTGCGGTGTATTTCCATTATACATATTTACATATTTACAATCGTCGGCGCAACTTAACAAACAAGTAACTACAGAGTGTAAAGACCTAAAGCCAGATTGTTTTGAGAAAAGAAAGTTGTTTTTGTCCAAGTACTCGTAGACCCGATAATAAACAAGGGTTTCGAATATTCGTGACAAGAAAGGGAGAACGGATATAGGTCTGTACTTATAGTGATCACGCTTTTGAATAAAGTGGCAAACTTCAGTTGCTTAGTAAAGATTGAAAATGTCGTCAAAGGACTCAGCTTCAAGAGGGAGACTGGCTTTCAGAAGAAAATTAGCAATACCATCAGTACAAAATCCCATGGATGTATTGCATTTGCATTAAACCTTTGCCACTTTACAAATTTTTATCACTTACTGAGTATCCGTTTTCTATAACAAGATTTTTCTTGTGTGGTATTTTACTACTGAGGTTGCTACCAACATTGCAGGTATATTCATTGATTCTGCGATACCATTACTACTCCCATCAAATCTTAGAGGCGAGAGATATTTGTAGTGTTGGATTTTTTGTTTATACCTTGGGTAATAGCTTTCCATGTACTTTTAAGATCACCCTTATAATAGACAGTAGTATTTGTAAAAAAATCAATTCCGATTTTCGTCAGTAGTAGATGCCTTACTAGCCGTGAGCAAAAGAACTCAACTGGTCTACTACAAGCTCTTGCATGTATGTGGTCCATGGAAAAGCTCCACATTTACTTGTATGGCCGCCCAATTACAATCCGCTCTGAACACAAGAGCCAAGGGCGCCGGAGCCACGAGGGCAGCGGGGGCAGCTGATCCCATCGCCCTAGTATAGGGGGCAGTGTGGGGGCAGCAAAGTGCCCTTTGTGAAAAGTTGGTTTGGGAAAAATTGTAATGCCGTATAAGAAACTCCGAAATTTTAAGGAAAATTCGAGTGTTTCTGAAAGCACTAGAGGTATACTGAAGTTAAAAAACTCGATGAACCACAAGAGGAACTGGTACACAAGTGGTCATTGAGAAAAACGAGGAACTGCAAGAGACACTGAGGCTACTGTAAGTTGATGGAATTGTAACCCCAGAATGCCTTGCTAAGTCTAAAGGCCTCATCCGCAAGCTCCAGTCTTTCCAGACATGTGCAAGCTTGTTGCCATGTACGAGTTTGCAATTCTTCTAGAAAACAACCCACGACAGTTACAAAGTGCTTCACTAACAACTGAGCAAGCTATTGTAAGCATCGACATGCTCTACATTTTCCTCCAGGGGGTTACAACAGACATAGAGTTTGAATCTCTGCACCAGAGAGCTAACGACATGATGCAGGCACCTACTGGCCAAAGTGGACATGCTGACCGAGAAACTCTAGGATCTACTCAAGAACCACTGTTTGCAAAGAGAAGGAGACGAGCACCAGCATACAAGGCAGATTATTTTTTGCGCACAGCAGCACCAACTGCCCAAGACAGAAGGTTAAGCAGAAAAGACGAATTAAGGCGATCGCTTCTTAAACGACGCTTTGAGCAAGAAGATCTCAGACTATTCAAGTCTATTGAAAGATGCCTGATAAATGCTGCGAATAAGCAGACTGCGGATTTTCAAGATGCTATCGAGGGGCTTGATAAGCTGTCAGAAGTTATCAACATACAAGAATTACAAAATGAGCTCCAGGAACTTCCAGTGCACATTAAGCTTTTTAAAAAAGAATTACATGCACCAGCCCAAAGAATCACCAAAGTTTCAACAATCTATAAGATTCTTAACAAGAAGTCTAAATTTATTTGAATTAGCTAAATTATCTAAATTTATTGGTTTGATTTGCTGCTTCTCTTACTTTATGTTTAACTCTTTTCTTTCTATCACTACGTTTGATATCATCGGTAATTCGCTCATTTGTACATCTTCCATACTGGTTGGTAATACTGTGAGCATGAAATTGAAATGTTATGCGTCTATTAGACATTGGAAACGAGTTGCTTCTCAGCTGCAACCACTCTAATGGCCGATTCCTTTTGCTCTCAAAATTACGATCACTTCCACACTATGTTCAGAGAAGATATTTAGCACAAAATGCTTATGCTAAACAACCATTCCTGGTTTGTTTCAACAGACAATTTTGACACCATAAGGTGCCCTTTTACAGCCCATTGATTGATCTCTTTTGCAAGGCATGTTGTGTGCAAATGTGATCAGTTCATCTAACTTCATCTAAATCTTTAATAGATGAATTTAATGTGCTCTTATCTTTGCATTGGATTTACTGTGGCAAAGCATCTCTCGCTAGCAATCACTATTTTTAGGGAAAAATCCATATTTCATGTATGTGTTACTCTTCACATGGCATTTGCAGCATCGAACTATTTAACTTTAGAAATAATTCTTGTAAGAGTTACTTTCATTCCGATAATCCTTGAGAAACCTCCAATCAGTTTGCACATAAGCTTTTATGGTAACTTGTCTGAGGGAGTTATTTACAGAACACCAGCTTCTCTTGAATTATCCTCTATAAGACTTGTTTGCATTAACTTCACCTTTTGACTGGCGACCAATAAAGTCAAAACGTAGCGCGAATTTGTATTTTTTAACTCTTTAACATAAGTACTGGACGCTATATTGATCCAGACATCAAATGGGAGAACAAAGAAGGCAGTGTTTCATTAAAAGACTTCCTGTATGTTCCACATTTTTGCCAAAATTTAAGTTCTCTTAAAAGGGTTACTGAGAAAGGCTTAACTTTAGTAGGAAGGAGTTTGGTATTTCGAGATTGGTAGAGTCACTGGCACTGGAAAGATCAAGGAACAATGGCAAGGAGCTCTCTATGAATTTGATGATGTAGTATATAGTGCTGAAGTAAAGTCCCCTGCAGTAGAACGGTGGCAGTGTAGACTTGGACTGGCTGATGTCAGAAGAATACTGGAGGCATCCCAAAAGAAGTTAGTGTTAGGGCTGGGAGAAATCGGTACTTGAATTAAGATGGGTTTTTATGAGAATTATCAATTTGGAAAACAGACACGAGATTCATCCCCAAAGGAAGCATTAAGAGCTAATGATGTCCTGGAGTTAGTTTGCAGTGATCTGTGTGGTCCAGTATCTATCGAGTCATGAGGAGGATCAAAATATGTCTTGACTTTTACTGATGATATGTCTCGTTTTACTAGTGTCTTCTTTTTAAAACGGAAAAGTGAAGCTTTGAAATGCTTTAAGGAGTATGTTGCAGAAGTGGAGAGAACGACAGGGAAGCCTCTCAAAACACTCCGTAGTGACAATGGGAAAGAATATGTAAATGAAAGCTTTAAAAACTTCTTAAGAGAGAAAGGCATACAGAATCAGTTGACAGCACCATACACCCCAGAGCAGAATGCTGTGGAGGAGAGAGAGTCAACAAGACTTTACAGGAGTCAGCTATTTGCATGCTTGAGTATGTTCACAAAGAGGTTCTGGGCGGAGGCTGTAAATACGACTTGTTTTGTGAAAAATAGGCTCCCAAAAACGTCTGTGAGTGGGAAGACACCTTATAAGGCAATGTGGAATAGGACGTCACCTGTATCATTTCTAAAGGTTCTTGATTGTGATGCATATACTCAGATTCCCAGGTAGAAAAGGCAAAAGTTTAGTCCAAAGAGCAATAATTTAATCTTTCTTGGATATGAAAAGAATCGGAAAGGTTATCGTCTCTGGGATATGAAGAAAGCCATGGTTGTATTAAGTAGGGATGTGAAATTCAATGAAACTGAGTTCAGTGGGATAAGAGGTCTGAGAAAGCTCCAGATGGAAGCAAAAATACCCCTAGTGCAAGTGCAAGTGCCAGTGGGAGAAGCAAGTCATAGTGAATGATTCTACTGAGGAGGCAGAGCAAGAAATCGAATAAACAGAACGATCTAATTTACATGAGGTCCGAGAACCTGACGTGGTTCGAATTCGGTTAGAATCCCGAGAACTTGACATGGTTCAAACAAGACTGGAAAGACCACAAGAAGTTGACACTCTGCTGTAAGAGATGACTACCTTTATGGGTTTGAATACAACATGATTATGGATGCAATTTGAGAGTGCCACAGTCGCAAATTCAGTCACACAGGGAATAGATCCCATAACACTAAAGGAAGCACTTAACTCACCAGAGTGAGAGAAATGGAAAGAAGCAATGAAAGAACAGTATAATTCTCTGATTAAAAATGGATTGTTTGGGTTAGTAAAGAGACCTCAAGACCAACAGGTTATGGTGGTATAATAAGTGGGTCCTTAAAGTCAAGAGGAATGTAGAAGGATCCATTGAGAGATATAAGGCCAGGCTAGTGGCAAGAGAATTTAGCCAGGAGCTTGGTGTGGACTACCATAAGATGTTTTCACCAGTCATGAGATATACACTTCTTAGAATTTTGTTGGTAATCCTATTGCTAATAAATTGGATTTAGAGCTGCACCAGATGGATGTTCAAACAGCATTTTTAAATGGCGACATTGATGCTGAGGTATATATGGCGCAACCTACAGGGTTTGAGAAGAAGGTGGTGATGATCTGGTCTGCAGACTGAAGAAAGGTCTACATGGGCTAAAGCTGGGGGCAAGATGTTGGTTTATTAGGTTAAGTGTGTACCTAGATCAGACTGGCTACAGACAGTGTGAGAATGATTGCTGCATGTGTATGAACCAGAATGGCAACAGCATAGTCTTACTTGGGGTTTATGTGGATGATTTACTATTGGCATCCAATGACAGCGATATTTTAGAGAAAAAGGAGCAGAAACTAGGAGAGACATTTGTAATGCATGAATTGGGAGAAGCTCACTACATCCTGGGAATGGCTATTACAAGAAAACGAAAGGAGAAACTGTTATGGCTGTCCCAAGAAAAGTATTCAAAGGAGGTTTTAGAGAGATTTGGTATGAAACACTGTAAGTCAAGAATGAAGATTGTGTAGTAAATCAGCGTGAGTTACCCAACACACTGATTGGATCCATCACATATTTTGTTTGCGGCACAAGGTCTGCCTTAGCAGGAGCTATAGAAATTGTTAAACAGTTTAGTTCAAATCCTAGCCAAGACCAATGGAAGACAGCCAAGAGAATTCTTGTATATTTTAATGGCGCAGTAAAGCTTGGACTATTATTTGATGGAAAAGCAGAGAAAATAAAGGTTTACATGGATACACTGATGCCAACTTGGCAGGAGATGTTAACAATCGTAAATAACAAACTGGGTATCTGTTTCAACTTTGTGGTAGACCAGCCAGTTGAGTCAGTAAAATACAGGCTATATTGACCTAGACAACAACTGAAGCAGAGTATGTTGGCGCACCTCTTGCAGCTCAGGAATTGATCTACATTAGACAATGACAAGGCTTCTCGTGCTGCTTCCGTTTATCCCGCGCCCAAATCATCAACAAAAACTGTTTACAAAATTTACTTGCAGCATTTGTCAGCTTAACAAGATGCATATGGGGATTGTCACGTGATCTGATTAAAACGGACCAATAGCCTTTTTCTCTTACGTTTGCCAGGTCTTCTAACCAGCCCCTCTGTTAATTACGTTAGGATCAAAGATACCAATACATGCCAGTTCTTTGTAGGACGTTTTGTCTGAGGATATGAAGATTTCTTCTTAGTTAAAATATATTCTGGTAGCGAGCACAGAATATAAATGCTGGTTGACCATAAACGTTTGGCTGTCTTTCTATCATGTTTCCACATTAAGTAGCTTAAAACACTACCATGACCTCTGCATACGTTGTATTCTCGATCCAAAGTATTCTTCTCAGACAATGCAAAAACCTTTAAAGGAAAGAGTGGATTCTTACCAAAATTAGAAGGGAGTGAAGATCTCAAAATTTTTCAGTTGACAACAGCATAGAATGGTGGTTTAATTTGGAAAGGGCAGCTTGGTTGGGTGGACTTTACGAGCGCATGATTGGATTAGTCAAAATGCCTCCGTAAAATTTAGTTATTGTAAGACTAGCATTTAATAAACTGCTCGTCATATTGACTGACGTGGATTATTGCTTAAATTCAAGACCACTAACATACGACTGCAATGAACTAGACGGTGAAACGTTGACATCATACCCGACGTTGTAACACATGAAGACAATATAAATGGCATCATCCGGAAGAATCTGGGAAGCAGGATGGTGCTCATAAATAATTCTGTCTCAACTTGCATATTGTCAGTTGGTGCAAACTTTTTTCAACTTTGCACTTAGCAACGTCAGCATTACTTTTCATAACTGTGGAGAAAAGTAAAAAGAACACGTTTTATGCCTGATAAATGCTGCAAGCAAGCAGACTGCTGATCTTGAAGATGATATTGAGGGGCTTGCTACGCTGTCAGAAGTTGTCGACGCAGAAAAATTACAAAATGAGCTCCAGGAACTTCCAGTGCACACTAAACATTTTAAAAAAGAATTACATGCACCAGCCCAAAGAATCACCAAAGTTTCAACAATCAGTGATTCTTAAAAAGAAAGTCTAAAGTGTTTACCACAGTTGCATCAGCTTCTTAGGCTTTAGACAGCTGTGCCACTTAGTTCAGCAACAGCAGAAATAAGTTTTATTGCAATGAGGAGGATCACATCCTGGCTTCGATCAACAAATACTCTCAACAAAACAATGTTCTGCATGCTACAGAAGGATTGCACTGACGACATTTGCATTTCAAAAATTGCGAAAGAATTGCTCGCAATAACTTGGGACTTTTGAAGGATTTTTAGCTATCAATTTCTTACCATCCATTAGCCATTAGACAACGTTATTCACTTCACTAAAAATTTCAACAGCATCGTAGAATCTTATTGCAGCATTCAAAATAAACTGATACAGTATAAGCTAGGCATTGCAATCTAAGATAATTGGTACTATGAAATGCGATTAGAAATAATCATTTCATCATGTCTGTAGTACCCATTAAAAAAACACGCTCCGAATGATTTATGTCGTTCGACTTTTGCTCTGACAGTAAAATTGAAATTAACATGATAGCTGTATAAACTTGCAGAAAGTTTTTGTTGCGAAAGGACATATGCATCTGTTTTGTTATGACAGGACACTTAGTAACTGATAAAAGTTAAAGAACATTTCTTAGTGATTTCTACAATTATTAATACAAGTTTATTGATTTGATTTGCTGCTTCTTTCTGTTTACTTTATGTTTAACTCCTTTCTTTGTCGCACAACGGTTGATTTCATCGGCAATTTTAATTGTCGTCCAACTTTTTTCTACTTTCGAATCGGAACGTTTCCCTCATTTGTACACCTTCCATACTGTTTGGTAATACTGTGAGCATGAAATCGAAATGTTTTGTGCCTATTAGACATTGGAAGCGAGTTGCTTCTCATCTGCAATCACACTAATGGACAATTCCTTTTGCTCTCAAGATCACGATCACTTTCACACTATGTTCAGAGGAGATGTTTAGCACAATAGGCTTATGCTAAACAACCATTTCCGGTTTGTTTCAACAGACAATTTTGACACCAAAAGGAGCCTTTTCTGCGGTTCCTGCTCCCACCGCATCATAAAGCGCCCGGCGCCTTCTACCAGGATCTGATATAGACTTTCTCACAGGTCAAATAAAATTTTAGTAAAACAAATCTGATTCAAATTCTGTATTGTGTGGATCATGGAAATCTAAATAGTACTTGCTCAAAAATCCTTCAGTAGCAGTTTCTAGGTGTCTAAAGCCGGTTTTCCACTTAAACAAATCATGTCAATTCGATCGATTCAATCGAATCTTCGTTAGGGTAGACGGTTTCTATTTAAATGAATCAATCGATTCTACTGAGTCAATCAAACAGCATGTAAATTTTCTCAAAACAAATTCAAAAGCAGTACTAAGATGGGTCCAACTAGATGACAAATAATAATTGCACTGTTGATAAAAAGAAGGCAGCGTCGTCGAGAAGAAAGATCTATTGAGACGAAAAAAGTTTGGATAAAGCTGTTGTACACGAAAAGAAAAGAAAAAGGAGAATACCACTCGTTGATTATAGAAATGAAAAACGTTGTTTTACCAACAAATTAGAATGACGACTGAAAAATACAAGAATTTGTTGACTCTGGTAGTTCCAACAATCACCAAATCATTCCGTTAAAAGAGAAGCAATTTCACCCTGAGAATGTCTTTCAGTAACATTATGATACCTTGTAACAGGTGATGCCCAAACAACTATTGCTGCTGGTTACAGAACGAACAAGACATCTGTTGATAGAATAATAAAGGAAACAACACAAGTTATTTGGGATGAGTTGTTACAAGCAGGTTTCCTAAAAGTTCACAGCAATGAAAGAATCAATCGCTGAAGAATTTGAACAGAAGTGAAAGTTTCCAAACTGTGTAGGAGGAATAGATGGCAAACATTGAAGCTTCTTGACGAAGTGTCCCACAAACAATGATAGACTCTCACATCTTCAACAAAATGTTCTTCATGTTGACTCTCATTCATTTCCGAAGAATTCTCATAATCTATCGCTTGTTCATTCAATAAACATGTTCCCCCCTGCCATTTCCCATTTCCAACTTGTAAATTTCCCCCAAGTTCCATTGGAACAGTTTCTTAAGAGGCCAAGTAGGCAAGTACTTCTTTAGAAACAGTTGACATTTTCAGTAAGCTTCTGTAAAACTTGTGCAAAAAATTTACGAGAGCAAAACATGGAGTCATTTCCTTTGATATTAGGTGTTGATGTAATTACATACTTTTCTTCTGGTGCCGTGTTTATCTCTGCAATTTGATTGGTCAGGGGATTATCAATCCATGGAAAAGTTCAAACCATTTGAACTTCTCTGTCGATCGATCTGATCGATGACGGTTAAAGGGGAATCCACAAATTGAGAAACTGCGCATGCTCCAAATCAATCGATTCGATCCAATCGACAGGAAAGTTTAAGTGGAAACCCAGCTTAAAAGAGAGCCGAACCGAGTCACAGAATAAGAGTGAGCAGGAAGGAAATTCTCCGCAACCCCGTTGTCATTTTTGAAGCCTTTGAAAACAAAGGCCAACATGCTAGAACTCCTCTTCAATTCGAGGTTAGTGATCGCTTTCTTTGTAAACAAAATAATTCTTTGCTCATGAAGGCGAAACTGTACTGGACTGTACGTTTACTTTAAAAACACTAACCTGGTCGAGTCGAAAGGAAAATGATAAATCCTTTATTGCAATTTGCGCAGCTTTAACCTTTTTGAAAGGAAGAGATAATGGATGTAGTATCAACATCATAAAACGTTTTATGTCTTAAGCTGGATTTATCATTCCATTGATGGAGTTATAAATCCCCTAACTGTATGGTCAGTACTTCGTCGTCTTGGTTTCAGGTTGTCAATTCCTCTGGTGCAAGTGTTTTCAGGAATCGTGTATTTGTAGAGCATTGCTGGCATTTAAATAGCATGGAATGAGCATTGATGCATTTGAGAAGGAAATGTCGATGGTTAGTTGAATAGTAGTCTTTGGTCTAAGCTTTGTTCTCAGGCTAATTCGAGATGGAAGAGAAAGCTCAGAAAGAAGATAGTTTAGGATTGTTTTTAGCTAGTGAATACAGTCAACAGTTCAGTTCTGAGTGTCGGACATTCATATTGCTGACATAACAGTTTTAAAGCCACACTTGCATGCAACTCGACTTGTTTAGTGTGACAGAGAAGGCAACAGAGTAACATTCTGTGAAAAGGATACTGCTGCAATCACTGTCGATTGAGCGGCAGTCAAAGTGTTCCGCAAAGGTGCTGGCGTGCACTAATCAGCTCCAACTAAATTCAGTTATGACCATCCCAGAAATCAAGAGGGGTCCTACGTCTTCCTTGATGTAGCTGTGGGTTAAGAGTTAAAACTGCAAAGTGTTCCTCTCCTTACGATAGTTTGAGTTCCGAACTAGCTATTGAGCCAGGGACTAAAGTGCAATAATCATCAGCGTATACTCATTCTGCTGTGAGTAAAAGTATCAGAGACATAAAAGGTCAAACTTCTACTAGCCAGGTCCACCCAAATTCAGTTGGGACCATCCCAAAAATCAAAGGAGGTCCTATGTGTTCCTTGATGTAGCCGTGGATTAAGTGCTAAAACTTCGAAGCGTGCAGGAAATCAACAGGGAAAGAAACATATTAGGTGAAAATCACCATCTCTTTCCCAAACTCAAAGCCCATGCTAATACATTTTATACGCAAACAAGGAAGAGTCGAGATCAGGGAAGCCAAAATGATTAAAAAGCAAGGGGTCTGTGTTCTGCAGAGTTACACTTGGTCCATTATATTCATCACTGTTGACAACCTTATCACTGCAAGCATTATCATAACTGTAATATTCTTTGCCCAAGAAATAGTAACGGAATATTAACATCTTATTTTAAACACATACAAATCAATCAAATTTATGTTTTTATAGCCATTGGATTACCTTAAATGCAAAAGTCTACATAAACAAAATAGTTGATCTGATTTCATCTACACATTATTAGTTGTTCATTTGCCAAAGGAGTCTTTCCTTTGGTCGTGTTTCTCTTCAATTTTCTTTTCTACCATATTAATGTCCATTTTGTCCAAGTTCACTTTTTGAATATGCGCAGACATAATGTCATTTGGATGGTTTGCTTTGGTTTTGGTCCTCAACAACCTCTTGCACTTCATCAATATTTCAAATCCACTTGTCAAAGCAGCAGAAGAGTAGTATTTAACAGAACACGCCTTCGCTAATTTGAAGAATAAAAGCCGGAAGGAATAAAAAGCAAACGCAAGGGGGGCATGGAACATGGCACTGAAGCTGCGTTCGCAGGTCGATGAACCAAGTGGCAATGTCTTGTAAAATTTGATCATCCTGTGTACCTCTTGGCATTGCAGTTTTGCTGAGGGCATTGCATTGAAAATATCTTTAATTGTTCCGATACGCGTTGCATCTTTTATCTTTAGCTCCCTCTCGGCATTATAAAGCCCGGGTGTCTTTTCACCATCTCTTTGTCAAGAAAGCCATATTGAAGACTGGTCAGATCAACTTCTCTATCGTTCATCGATTTAAGGTTAACCTCTTCTATTGCTTTTAAAGAAGATAAATCTTTTCGTTCAAATCTTTGTTCAAGAATGGAAAAAACTGCATTAATAGCTTCAAGGAAGCTTCGGCGCAAATTATCATTGCTTGTTATGCTATCTGCGGATTTAGATGGAAGTCATTCTGTTAAGGTCATTGATCCATCTTCCATCCACCGTGGGATCTTTCGTGGTCGCACTCCATAGTTCTTTTTCCAGACATCTACAACTTCTTTAGGTTCCTCAAGAATAAGATTGAACTCCTCCATGCATCTGATCTCCTGCAACCACTGAATAATGTGTTTTAAAGAATAAAATGCATAATCTGCAGAAATGATAACTGACTGAAGCTCCTATGATAACTTCTCTAGCAAAGTAATCAGCCACCTTGGTACATTGAAACCAAACAGAGTATCTAAAGAAGATATTTTATGTTTCAGCATATGTTGGATTCTTGCCTTGGTATCTTCACTGATTGAGATGTCACTTTTAAGGGATTCTAAAGTTCTCCTCAAAGATTGCATTGGCAGCCTTTACTCGATATGGTAACTGATATTAGTTACCATATGGTAACTGACAAGTTTTTCAGCCTCAAGATTGTGTATTTGTTGGTCACCTGATAGTTCATAAAATCTTTCTAGATATCGTCAAATAATAGGATTTGTTTAGGGTAGGCATCTACTATAGCAAAAAGTAGCTGGAAAAGTTCTAGTGTTGATGAGAGCAGCGTTGACTCTTTTATGGCATCTTTCATGACCAATTCATTGCAGTGCACAAAGCAAAGTAAGTAAATAGCATTTGGGGCAACTTTTTTTAAATTTTGCTTGCAAGACACTTCATAGTGGCAGCCCCATCAAAGCTCATGCCTGCCATTTGTGCCCCATCAAAGAGGCATTTCACAAGTATATCTTCTATATACGACAGACGAACATCTGAGGTAAGACCTTGGGAGCATTCAAGGATATCTATAAAATCCTCGGAAACTTCGCATTTGTCATTGAATGTTCTAGTGGAAAAACAAAGTAACTCCTTTATTTGTAACATAGGAAGCCTGGTCAGCACGTATTGAAAAAATATCACGTTGTTAAATCCTGTCAAGCAAATCTCTTTTAGCTTCAAGGAGTAGCATCTGTTCTTGATCTTCAAGAATATCATGAGCCATCACATAATGCTTCCCAACAATTATAGTCCGATGTCTTTTACTGCTTTATCTAAATTGAATTGATAGATGTTGGACTCTTCATCAGTATTACCTCTGAACGCCCTGGTGCAAAAGTGTCTTTAAAGTGCGCAAATGGGAAACCAAACCTTGCATCCTTTGACTCAGTTTTCCGTGTTTCAGATAGGTCATTGTCGACGCAATTGAATTGTTGGATCTTTTCATTGCACATATAGCAGCTCTATGGGCGTGGCTGTTATCACGTTCTTTCATTTTTTTCTTGACCTTTTTTTCAATTGTTAAAACCCTCTCCATGTCTGAAATGAAAGTTCACTTTTCGCGATTTGTTGTGAGATGTGCAAATCGAAAAAACTGTTTTCTTTCTCTCTCTGTTACATGCAAGTCAATCAAATGCCACAAACCATTCTGCATGGAAAGTATCTTCCATTTCTTTCACTATTTACCGTATCATTAGAAGTAAAATCATCTTTTTTGACTTAGGCTTCCATGAAACTTGACGTATCATCTGACTGAGATGTAGTTCTGTCCATTGCACCTTCACATGAGGCAGACAAGAGGAGAGACAAAGTTAGTTGATCGGTTTCAACAATCTCCCTTTTGTTGATTCTGTGATGCGAAAAAATTGACGTTATCTTTCCCTGTCCTGGCCTTGCTGCTCCTTTCTTAAGTTCCTTTGCTGATTTTTTTGTTTCGATCAGCTTTCGGCATTTTGAGGCACCTTGCGAAATTTCTACATTACAATTTTTATTTATTACTGTCCCTTTGTACCGAAAAATCTCGAGACCTTTTAGGAACAGGTAAAACCACAGCTTAAGTTATTCACAGGAGATTCTTGTACCACGAAAGCAAAATTATACAAAACCTTGCTTCCGCTGTTATTTTTGAAAGCGTTTGTATGGTGTCTAAACTTTTAAATTTTCCAGTAACTGTCTTTTGTTTCAGACTTCTTGTTTTGTCTCAAACAGCTACAGCGAAATCAGAAACCCTCGATACCTTATCACCTACTTCCTGATAAGTAACAGAACGAGAAGTTGTATTACTTTGGCTTGTTTTCGTGAATTGAACTAACATACTAAATCAAAGATTAATTTTGCCAGTCTTCAACAAAGGACTGAGTTAAGAATGGGTGAAAACGTTGATGTTTTCCCACAAAAAAGCACTTTTGCCCCCTGTTCCTCCAAATAAAAGGTAGGAGGACCACTCGCCCCCTTCTGGCCCTCTGTCTAGTGTCCCAGCTAATTTCATTTTGCAACCATTGAGTTAAGTCATGAACAAAATTCTCTATGAAGTGTGTTGACTTTAGATTCTTACTTCAAAAGGGCTGCAAAGCCATCAGAGGTATTGGAGAAATTGTTGTTAACCCTGAAAATTGCTCAAGAAAAACGGATATCAAAAATCTGGTCGTGTCGTGGAATATGCTCAACGAGGAAGAGGCTTGAACTACTCTTACGAATACTGGAGTGTCCTATTTCTTCCATGTTCTAGAGGGTTTCAAAGTGTCTCTTCCATTCATTTTAGACATCGTTTCTCTAGTAAAATTAGTAGTTGAACTAGTTGAGTTAGTGACTCTAAACTCTACGTTTACTAGCGCCATTCGTTTAATATTTGGCGATAATTTTGCATTTATCAGATTTGCTGAGATCCTTTTTCCAATGGAGCTTTGTCTTTCGCGAGAGCTACACACATTATTATTTGAATAGAAACAATAACTCAACAACTGATGATTAGTCACTAATAGTATCTGCTATCTGTCCGTAGAAGCTTCAACTTTGACCTGAAGGTCCATCTCCGATATGAAAGATGAGCCTACATCGAGGCCAAGACTAAGCAGGGCATCTCGCTTTGACGTACCTTAGAAGGCTTCGCGCAAGGATCACTTTTTTACCAGCTGGGCCAATTATTCTGAACACGCAACAAAGTTTGATATCAGCTGTAAAAATATTTACTGCGGTTTAACAGATTGCAAGAGAGTTCGTATTTTACGAAAAGGCTGACGGTATCACAAACTATTACGCATCTGAATCATAACTTTGTTATTAGAGGCTCTTGTTCAATTGGAGGCTTAACTCCCGAATCCTCGTCAAAAGCATTTTTGAAATAGTATTCCTAAGGATTTAAGCCATTTCCAAACTTGATCTCAAAGGAGTGCTGTTGATAAAATATTTTGCAAGGATTCAAACGACTCAGTAGTGTTGTGCTGATAACTCTTTGGCAACGGCTTAAATCACCTCCAAACTTGAACTAAGAAAAGTCTGTTGAAAAATTGCCTGGTTTTGTTTGCATGATTCCTTACCACAATCGCCGTACCACAAAGTGACTTTTTGTCAGTATAAGGTCATTTCACTATATATCGAACACAAAGTAAGTAGCATGACATGATCAACAACGTAGAAATTGAAACTTTCACCAACTCAGCCTTAGTCCACCACAAAAGCCTTGTAGTATACATAACGTCTCATTAAACAGACGAGTGAATGCAAATCATTTTGTTGATTGAAACTGGCGCCATGGTAAATTTTCGTCTTAAAGTAAAGTTTCGATAGCCACAAGTGTAAAGTAGCTCCCTTGTCATTCATATCTCAACTTTACAGGAAGGCCTTCTTATACTCTGTGCAAGGTAATCTTGGCTCCAAATCATGAGTGCAGTTGCTGGGCGACTACGACCAGCATAAGTAGAAATTTGGTGGCCTATGATTGTATAGTGCCTGAATTCGAGGCTGAATTTCCTTCGTTTGAGATGACAACAAATAGATTTCAGTTGATTTTATTAGTCACATCTTAATATTTATAAGTGAGTAGCATTGTGAAATTTAATGCTGTCCAGAGAAAATACATATGGAAACTAACATACGAAACCTAATAAGTCAACTAAATAAAACTTTGAAAAAGGATTGGTGTTGTCTTATGTCCAGCATAGTTGGGTTCTCCAATGTGCAAGAGTAGAGATTTCTGCCTTTCATGGAGAGCAATGCTACGTTTAACCGCCCGAAATTATCCATAAGTCAAAGGAGAACATTTAAGTGGTTACTTTCCCAGCAATGATCAACTTCATTCCTAACTGTCATCGTATAGATGATGGCATACTGCATTGCGTGATCACCATAACTTAAGGCGTAAAGGGCAGACTCGTTTTAAGTGAAAGACTGAAGATTTGAATATGAGTCTCGTGAGGAGCAAGAACGTATCTTTACTGTAAGCAACTTTCTAGCGTTGCATTTTCGTAATCATTTTCGTCCTTCTTCAAAGGTTTGCTACGTATTTACGCTTTGCCAGATTGACAGCCAAATCGCCAATTGGGTGGCTTTAGAATCAAATTTAGACAACGATGTGTCTAATGAAGAAGAAGTCCAAACTCCCAGTAATGTAGATCTATATGTTGCAATTGAGCAAGAAG
>JANTCA010045324.1:0-18844 GCA_024741275.1 Chironex yamaguchii
ATACCGAGCTTCACATCAGCACAAAAATTCATATACTACTAAGCTTTTTTGTGTGGTAGGTACACAATCCTTGTAAATGGATGGCAAAATCTCCCTAGTCGTGAAAACAACTCTTGGGTTGACAGCAGAGAAACACTTAACTACAGCTTTTTTAATCTGTGTTTCTATGCGGATAGAAACATTGCCTCGCCAAGGAAGTTTTAGGTATACAGGACATTTTTGAGGTCCAAAAGGCTTTTCGGTTTCAAAATCAGTGATCTCTTCTCGAAGTATGCTAGAAACAACATCCTCTGGATACTCGTTTTCAAGTAGAATAGATTTTATTTTCCCTAGTTCCGAATTTGATTTAGATTTTGAACAGATACAAAGTGCCCTATGGGCAAGTGTTCTGATGAGCTTGATTTTCTGCACTCCCTAAAACGTAGCGGAGCAAAAATTGCTGAATGGATCATATTTCTTGTCAAAAGATTAATTTAGTAAACACTTTGAATTTACAGTTTTATCCGAGTTTCAGAGCAGACGTACAAAATATAAATTAACTAATAATATGTGGTAATGTAAGGAGGCAATGTAATGTCGTAAAGCACAAATGTAATGCAGGAATGTGGAAATGTAATGGGGTATTTGATACGGTAATGTGGCAATACAGAAATGTAACGTGGTTGCGTCGTAATGTAAATTGGAAGTGTAATGTGGTAATACATAAATGTAATGCAGGAAACTGTAATGCAGTTGTTTGGTAATGTTATTTGGAAATGTAATGTGGTAATGTACAAATGCAATGCAGGGAAACAGTAATGTAGTTGTTTGGTGATGTTATTTGGAAATGTAATGTGGTAATGTACAAATGCAATGCAGGGGAACAGTAATGTAGTTGTTTGGTGATGTTATTTGGAAATGTAATGTGGTAATGTGCAAATGCAATGCAGGGGAACTGTAATGTAGTTGCTTGGTAATGTTATTTGGAAATGTAATGTGGTAATGTACAAATGCAATGCAGGGGAACTGTAATGTAGTTGTTTGGTAATGTTATTTGGAAATGTAATGTGGTAATGTACAAATGCAATGCAGAAATGCGAAACTGTATTTATATGGTTATGTTGGAATTTAGTGCGGCAACGCAGTAATGTACTTCAGTAATGTGGAAATGTAACGTTGTCAAGTAATGTGATCAGCTCACCTGATAATATTTATCCTTATGAATATTTAGAAGCATGTAATAGTACCGAAATGACAAAGGAAAAAACATAAAACAAGACATAGACAGAAATGATAATGGAAATCATACAAACCTTTGAAGACTACACAAGATAATCAGTATTAGACAATGTCCCAAAAACACACACGCGAGAAAAGTTTTGGGATTCAAAGGTTAAGCCGAAAAGTTGATGATGACAGCATGTAATCAGCAAGGAAATTAATCTCTTCAGCAAATTTCCTTTGAAAAGAAGATTCAAGGTGAATTCTTGACTTTAAAATGTAGCCACTGTATTTATGGTGAAAACGCTATCCACTCCCATGCTGTTGAAAAGATTTTTTCAACAGTAAACAACGTGGCGCGTTAATGACATGTTCTAACCACAAACGGCCATCCCATTTCCTTTCTATAAGATCAAATAGTGCTGATGACTGTGAAAGTAACTTGTTATCAATGTGCCGACCATTAGCCTTCGAAAAGACTTCTTTATATAAATTTGTTGTCCATAATCATGACATTACCACTGAGCAACAGAAAAGAGAATGAGCTTTAAATTATTCGTGAAGAGAAATTATCACCATAGAAATGTTTTGTTTCTGTTGCTTAGTTGCGAGTTTAGGCAGTTGTTATTACAAAACACCAAAAATGACATCCACGACGTTATCATGAAGGGATTAAATAGGCTGCAATTGTCGCCCCAATTTGAAAAGAGAACAATGGAGGTTGAAAATTCGGAGACATTGTTTTGCTGCAAGGTCTTGTATTGTCTTGGAGGTTGGAAATTCGGAGACACTGTTTTGCTGCAAGGTCGTATATTGTCTTGGAGGTTGAAAATTCGGAGACGCTGTTTTGCTGCAAGGTCTTATATTGTCTTGGAGGTTGCAAATTCGGAGACACTGTTTTCCTGCAAGGTCTTATATTGTTTTGGAGGTTGAAAATTCGGAGACAGTGTTTTTCTCTACAATAGAATGCATTTAAAAATTTGTTTTCACACATGAATAGAGCAAGGCAATGAGCATTTTACTCTCACGTCTTTAGTACCAAACTAAGGTTTCTCGACAGCGACCAGCCTGAAAGAAATAATTAAAAGGTTCAGAGGCTTCAAATCAAGTTCCGAAACACGAATAAAGATTAACGACTTTCCCTCTTAACTACCGCAGGGTTTCGGCTTATGATACCAGGACTAGGTCCTCCGTCACACCTTTGCGCCATGATCGCACAACGCTTTCAATGTTGCCCTTTTTTAGTCTGGCAAATAAATATGTATTCATTAGAAACATTAGAATGTATGATAAACAAAAAATGTCAGTCCATTTGCTATTATTACTTTCAAGAAACGTATTCCTGTTTCCACCTTCGCCTTGAAGAGAAAGTAGCTATTGCGAAGCACACAAAGACACTTCACTTAACAAACGTACCAAACTAGTCTCTAAGTGGCGTGACGAGATAAAGTTTCTTGTAAGTAATAGCGACAAAGGCCGACTTACTAATGAGGTTACCGTTTGTCATCTATTAGTATTTTCTCTATTATGTTCTACGTATTTTGACGTACTGAGCACTGTTCAACGATAGCGTGCTACTGTACATAGTATATATACATATTTTTATATACGTAAATATAAGCATATACATACATTTACATACAAATATATCGCCTTGAAAATTTGCGACATTGCGCTAAAATCATACTTAAAAGCTTTTTTCGTCTGACACTCCTCAGAGTATGAAACGTCAGAAAGAAAAGTATATGTATATGGCAACCTATTTATACGAAACATGTAGCAAAACATATATACATATATACGTTATTATATATTCATATGTAAGGTGTACAAGATGATCCAATGTCATTAAATTAGTTTACGATCAGCTTGGAGTGACTGGTAGATTCATTTGCAGATGTAGCAGGTTGTATGGACAACAGGTGAAAGATGAAGTTTGGATTGATACCCTGTCATACACCACATTGATCTGTAAAACAAAATGGAAGTGTTGATGGAACAACTTGCAGCTGCCGGGCTTGAGATCAACTCGATGATAATGAGGCGATGAGATATTTGTCAGGAGCTACTGTTATTATTTTGAAATTATTTCAAAAATGTAAATGGGCTTAATTGGTTATATATGTTAAAGTTAGCATGGTTATAGGAGGGAGGTCCTTCGTCGGAGGACTGGAAAGGCACGCTGTGGCTTCAACATGCTGTCGGGTACTCATGAACATTCTATTTAGTGTGTTGCTGTATAGTTTTGATACTTACTAAGATAACAAAGACAAAGTATTGGAAGTATGCTAGATCAAGTAGAATAGAAGTATAAAGTGAGGCGATTCCACCCGGTAACAAATGAGTACATCAGACAACATGTGCATCAAAAGATGTAGAAGACTACCAACGGTCGAAAGATCAATTGGTTTAGGTATTTGTACTCAATGATTAATGGTTAATTACAAAAAATGATCATCGCTAGAACGGTGGATGAAGAAAGTAGAGGAAAATGGCTAAGAAGGAAGCGGCCAAGAAGCAGTTACCACGAAAGGGTGGACAAGAAGATAGAGGCCAAGTAGGAGTTGCCACGAAGGAGTAATGAAGAGGGAAGAGACCAAGAAGGAGTTGCCGCGAAGGTATTGTCAAGAACAAAGCAGGCAAGAAGGAGTTGCCACTAAGAAATGATCAAGAGGGAAGCGACCAAGAAGGAGTTGCCTCGAAGGAGTGGCCACGAAGGAGTTGTCAAGAAGGAATTATCTAGAAGGAAGGGTCCAAGAAGGAGTTGCCACGAAGGAATGGTCAAGAGGGAAGCGGCCGAGAAGGAGTTGCCGAGAAGGAGTTGCCACGAAGGATTGTCAAGAAGAGAGTGGCGAAGAAATTAGGGACCAAGAGGGACGCGGACTGACAGTATGAAAGAATGAACAGGAGTAATCCACACTTCAAATTACATGGAGTAGACATGATTTAAAACTTTGGAGAGTGTTTTTGAATATCAATTAATTAAGGATCGGCTAGTTGATAGTCCACCTATGGGTTAATGCACAATTTTTCGGTGTACATGCAAGAGGTTTCCCCCGATAAAGTCTTCGTTAAATCATCTTTTTAATGTTCAATGGCCACTTTTAGTCTGCACCGCAAGTTCAAAAGATAGTTGATATCGACATTCTCTAAGAAAAGAAGGTTTACCGAAGACGTCTCTACGAAATATGCCTCTTACAAATGAAGTCATATTCAATCAAGCATCTTGTAACTACATTATTGAGAATATTCGTTAAAAATCCTTTTGAAAAATTTGACTTCACACTAGCATTGATTTTTGTAGAGAATCTATGTGATCAGTGTCAGACGGAACGCTTTATAGATGTCAATTTTATTTCCAACAATTTTAAAGTTTTGAACTCTTAGAATCATATCTGTAGAACATTTTAAGGAGAAACCAAAGTAGGAACGGAACAGGAGCAAATTGGAATTTTATATTAAAGTAAGGTAAGTTTAATTACAAGATTCTAAAAGAAGACAAAATATATACTGCAAAACAAATAGACAAGAGCTAGAATGTTAACAGTTTTTTGGTTAATTTGACTAAAATTTGGTTAGCTTTCCAAATTTGCATTTTTCTTAGTTAAAGAATAATTTGGTTAAATATACGAGGCAGTTGAATGGAGCCTTCATGTCGTGTAAGTACAGTTTGTCATAAGATTTGCGATCAAAAGATTCATGCTCATCATGTCTTCATGTTTTGATGGATGAATCCTGGTGCGAAGTAAGTTATAGCCTAATGGATCCATTATTTATAAAACGCATGTCATATGTGTGTGGCAACCAAGTGTTAAATGTATTAACCATCTGTAGGGGAACACGACGCATGCAAGAGTTTGCAACGTAAAAGATCTTAGATATAGGAGCTTTATCATGTCATGAGTCGTAAGCTTTTTCTGAGCTACGTTTCGAGAGAAGATCTTATTCGCCTATTAAAAATTTTATCAGATCAACAGAAGCTGGACCACTTCTTTCTCTTTTGATTTGAAATACAATACAACAAAAAGTTAATGCCGAAAATGAAAAGATATTGTATTAATGAGAAAACAAAAGATTGAAATTGACATCAATGTAGTACTGTCCATTTAGATAAAAATCATATCTTTGTTTTTAAGAAATTTAACGGTTCGTCGGTAAGCTAAATGGCAGAAATGACAAAGGACGACAGGTTTGTATTATTCAAACCCTAATCTCAGCTCGTGTAGTCTGGTAATTGTCTGGTGGCCAATTTACTTACAATAACATACTATCATGCTTCCTAGGCGTCTCCTGATAATTTGATCTGAATGGTTCTGCTCTCTGAGAATTGAAAAAGATAAGTCATAAAAACAGTAAATGTAACAAATATAAGGACGTGGCTCTACCATCATCTTTAAGAGGAAAACGAACGATTCCGTAATTTTCCACCTACAATGGGGAAATATTTATGTTTTAATCTAAAACTTTTTGTTTTTTTATTTTGATTAGCTGAGCAAGGTCGAATGACCACTTCTAGGTGAAGATGTACATGGGCGAGGGAAGAGTAAATCTGGAAAAATGATCAAAAATAAAGATAAGAGTTAATCTTGGAATTAAAACTGTAAAGATCAATTATAAGAGGAAATTATTCAGCAGATAACGAGTTCCAACGTTTTGAAGTTCAATGAAAGAAGCAATTTAAGTAGACACTTATGAAAGTCAGGGATAGATATGACGACGAGAGTTGTAAAACAATGCATGAGAAGTTGCATCACGGCGATGAGACATGGAAGTTGGATTAAATAGCATCATGACCTCTGTTTTGGGTTTGATCTAGTTAACTGAGGCAACTTTTGGGAGGTCCAGCTCTGATGTGGCAACAGTATTGATGCAGGGTCGATTAGTGATCTTTATAAGATAATAGGTGATCTTACTAATAAAGACGGTATAGTAGCTATTGAGATTTCTTGGTTGAAATCTTATTCTTGAGATAAATATAAACACACAGGACTTAAATCTGATCGAAGGCAACATTACTAACAGATTCTGTTTATTCCAAGCTTTTGATGCTTCCTGCATCATCATCAGAGATCAAGATATACAGCAAAACAAGGGTCTATAATCAAATTAATACAATCTACATTTTTAGCTTAATCTTTCTGTGGTACAAAACTTATACATGTACATATACCTTCCTTTCTGACGATTCATACTCTGAAGAGTGACAGACGAAAAAAGCTTTTAAGTATGTTTTTGGCGTAATGTCGCAAATTTTCAAGGCGATTTTTAGATTAAAGTGTGAAAATTGTAAGTCTTTCAAACACAAAATTTTCATGTGTAGAAGAGAGGTAAGTCAATAGACAAGAACAAAAGAAAGGAATTAGGAGAAGAAAAGAAAAGGGGTTAGAAGAAAGATAATGTCATAGAGGTTTGGTTGTTATTTAAAGGAGGCTTTTTTAAGAATCAAGAGACTTTCATGAATTGAAAGCTCAAGATTGTAGTTGCAAGAAGGTAAAATAGGAGAGACTCCATGCCCGGTAGTTTTGCTGTGCTCTTGAATAGGATAAGATCGACTACTTAGGCTTTTTCCAGTAAATACTGAAACTCCCAAGTGGTCGCAGTTGTGAGTGTTTAAATGTCAGTGCGTCATACCAAAACAGGAAGATGTTTACGATCGGAGTAAAGTAGAGTTTAAAAACAGAGTTTTATTGCCAAAGGCCACTACCTGAAAGCCGGTATGTCAATCAAATTACTTTAATTATCCCATCCTCATCCGGCGTCATTGCCCGAAACTGAAGTGGCGCTGTATAGCCACAGCACGCATACGAGGCTGGCCAGTCTAGGGTCTCGAATCTCAAAGCCTTGGGACCATTTGGGATTTTTCTTATAATACTGTTCGTGCAAGAATGGGGTAGTGACAGTTTGCTCCAGGGAGCTGTTATAGAATACTTGAGGACCATGACATTGTTTAAATTTTGAGTTACTGAAGCCTGCTGTTAGTTAAATGTACACATCAGAACTTTAGCATAGAATTGGTTGGACTTAAGATTAAAAATAATCACAATAAAAAAGTGGTGAGAAAAATACGTCTTTTCGGCCCTAAATTTCTTATGCAGGAAACTAGATATACTTTATTCTTCCGTGCTTGACAAATGGCTTCAAGACATTCCCTACGTCACTGATTCTTCGCATAAATTTACTAAGGGACTGCATACAGTGTGGAGTAACTAGTCTCAACTAATACTAGCTATACTGTGTAGCGCATTGCTCAGGATAAGGCTCTTTAGCACCTTGTTTGTCAACATAGTAACCCAGGTGAGAGCAAACTAAATAAATTATATAAATCACTTAAAAGAAATTACTTTCATTATTAATTAAATTCAATTGCTTTATCAGCTTTCTTTGTCTTCCTTTGTTTATTTCTCTTTATTGCTCTCTATGGATTTTTCGATTTTAAAAAAGATCTTGAAAATTCTTAACTTTATGAACCCATTGGAAGCCATATAAAAGAAACACAACAATCACAACACAGCTATGGTGCTAATTCTCAGGGCATCTCGATCCTTGTCATTACGGACGTCCGCACTGACGAATAATAAAATAGCTGTACTAGATCATTTCTAGTAGCCTGATGATCGGAGAAGTGTCTCTCAAAACGTAACTCCTAAAAAGCATACGACTCATGTCATGATAAACTCCTGTCTATTATTTAGAAAATACATTCTTGTGATAAATATCAATTGTTTTACCATTGCTGGCTTGTAGCACTAAAAATGTTCTTATGTTGTAAGCTTAATTCATCAAACACGGTCCCCTTACTTGATGTCTTCTTCAAGGTCCGGAAATTGATCCTCGAGTTTATTTTCTTTCTGATAGGCTTGTTTGTTTTCCTTGTTGGTTAAACTATGAAATGGCGGGTCCCCTGTGGTCATTACTCTCTGTTCATCCTTGGAAGGCATCTCCTAATGTTTCAAAATATCTCTGTTGATAATTCGCCGCTATTGCAATATTAGGCATACTACGTTGTTTGACCTGGAAGAGAGGCAGGAGTTCATGCTTTGATTACTCAGCATTATGCGATAAACATTTTTGACGTTTATAGATCCCATAATTCACTCATATTGTGACTAGACACTAGACCAGATGATGTAATGATGTCTTCAAAGTCTGATTTGCCTTCTTAAGTCCTAATACTTTTGATGTTCAGAGAACGTCCTTTGAACTCAGCTTTGGTCTTCAGCAAACCTTTGAGAATCCAATGGTGTCTTTGGGCTGGTAAATAGTCTAAAATCCTAAAACATATCGCTCTTCTGTAAAGAATAACGATTCTTTGCGAATTTTCAACGTACAGGGTCTTCGTAATTCTACAAGATGTCTATAATTCTGTTTTCTTAAACAAAACGAAGCGCTATTACAAATGGAAACATATTACCTTCGTCGTCAAAAGTGGGGATCAGACGGATGAAGGACACTGAGAAAGATATCAGAAATAATCCTAAGACTTGGTATGCCTTCGGCATTATTTGGGAGAGGAAGTGTAAGAAAAATTTGAAAAAATAGGTGGAAGTCATACTCCTGAACTGTCTACAGAGACCTCTTTCATGTATGACTGAGAGCCTGTTTACACGAGAGTGGACCAGCCCGGGTAATCGAGCCAGCTCGATCAGGCGAGATAAATTTTCCTGGCTTAAATGAGCCATTAGCCAGGTTAGACAGTATAGGGATCATTCATAAAAAGACGTCAGCCACTTACAGGGGGAGGGGGTACCTAAATGTTGACAGCAGTTGACTTTTTTTTTTGGGGGGGGGGGATGAGAGCAGGGTGGAAGTTGATGTCATTGTTTGAAAAAGTCCAATGATTCAAAAAGCTTAAACCTTCTCTTAACTCACTCGGGAGTTTATAAACAACCTTTTAACTATGTCAGTACCCTCCCTTCAGTTGTTGTCCAGGAATTTTGTGGAAAAATGGAAAATCGTGCACCTTAATGTCATTTGCCTCAAATTGTTCACCGTCATAAATAAGCTGCTGTATGGGAAAACTCATTAACTGATCAGTGCAGTGCACATAATGTTATTAATTGGATGAAGTACACGTCAAAAATATGTATACAGAGAACACATCACAAACAAACTGGTGTGTTGGCATCATCAACATTACCGCTTTCTTGTCAACCCATAAGCAACTCCAGATATGGAGAGATTTTCCTGCGCCTGCTGGCTGGTGAGTAAAGCACGGCATGAAGAGTACCTGCTCCTGCTGTGCCACATTTTTGTTTATCAGCCTGCATAATCTTTCCATTGTTCACATTTTAAATGTGTTCCAGCACATTCTTTGTGATTAGGGAGTGAAAATATTCAAACAGAAATATCTTCCCCAGTTGGCAAGTATAAATGGTGTGAGTGGAAGGATGGCAAGTGTGGTTTAATTTTGTAAAGTAGCAAAACCATTGGACTCCAAATGGTATGTAGCATTAAAATGAGTGAAGATAAGAGCTTTGGTTGTCCATCTTGATGATAGGGGTCAGTTTTATGGTCAATTTTTTGGTTTGGGACTGTCATAAATATTTTCGTTTTTGGTGTGGTTTTCCGTTGCTTAGCTTTGCTGCACCAGCTTTGAATTATTTCCGTTTAAAACAGTAGAATTGGTAAACATGTCAAATGTTGACTGAAGTGGCGAACAGTGCATTTTTATAATTTCGTCTCCTCAATAGGATTGCAATAGGTTTTGATAAACAGGAAGCTTGTTTTTTCTCCCTTCTTAAAAATATTTCTTCCTTTTGTGTCCCAATGTGTTTTTCGCACAATTGACCTGATTGATACAACTGTTTTTAAAATACAATAAGTTCTTTATCAAATGAGATGGAGAAACCCAAAAAGGATGCGAACGAAAAAGACCAGCAGTACCAAACTCTATTCTGGGAATGTGTGAAAGCCTATCCTTAATCATCAAAGGTCGAAGTACAAAAGATTTGTAAAGAGCACTGGGATGCAATCAAAGCTGGAAATACAACATTTGATCAGGTTGCCAAGCACTTCAAGGAAAAACAGTTGAAAAATAAATCAAAGAATATTTTTGACGCCATTAAAAGTTTTTTCAAAGTGCAAAAATCAGAGAGGTTCAATTGAAAGGTTATTTCACGCAATTGTTTTGTCTCTTAAGTTTTACATTTCACTTGAAGGTACATCACCCCTGCTTAAACCTTCTAACCCCCTTATAGCTCGGAACCCACAAATTAAAAACATAGTGTCAATATTTTATCTTCGTCTGCAGAAAAAGTTCTGGGGAAAAGTGCCAAAAATTGACGTCAACTTTAGTGGGGAGGGGGTTCAAAAATCAAAATGTTGACACGAGTTGACAAGAAAGGGGAGGGACTAAAAAATGGTGAAAAGGTGGTTGACGTCATTTGTGAACGATCCCATACCAGAGCAAGAATAGGTAGTATATTGCTATACATAAATGCATTTTTTTATGAGTGTTTGTATGTCTCCCAAATCAACCTAAACTTAAAGATTTGAAAATTTTTTAAACTTTTAAGTAAAATATGATCCTTTATAATAACACTTAGCTCTTAAAAGGTAGAAGTTACGTATGAAAAATTTCCTGTGGCTATAGCGTAGTTTTTGAGACAAAACAAGATGAATCAGTCTTGTGTCCCATTGAATTAAAATAATGTGGACCTGCAATCCTAATGCGAATGAGTTGCATGTATCTCAAGAAAAGGAATCTATTTAGTGTTTAAGAGTGTTTCTGAAAGCTTTCAGGGTTCAAGGGCTTATAAGAACAGGGGATGTTTAAAGTTGCAAAGCTAGTTATGGTCGTTCTGGAGGAAATGGCGTCACATACCTACGGATCATAAGACAGCTTCCTTGTTCGGTTACCTGCTCTGTTAATAAAAGTGATAGTATTGGATTTATATGGTAATTAGGTACAGTTTTTTATGTATTATTGTAAATATGAAGGTATAATAAGAACAGGTGACCCAGATAGAATGAAGTAAAAGGTCAAAAAGAACTCCTTTAAGAAGACAAAGAGGACGACTACGTCGGACATTTTCTGACAAATCCGACACATCTGAGAAACCTCTCAACAGGGGGGCAGCTGGCCTCCCTGCTCCTCCGGCCACGACGCCTCTGGGTCGGCAGGATAGATCACTGTCTTATTGCTATCTTTTCTTGTACTTCGGATCGTTATAAGTGTTTAGAAACCTCATAAAACACGATGACTGTTACTTTACATGAGACATTTGTACCATGTACTCAAAGTAAAACAACATTTATTTCTGATTCCAACGTTTGCATTTTGTTGTCAGTCATTTTCGCACAATGTTGAGATGTGGTACTTGTTTATGCGGCCACTGATTTGGCCATGGTCATTATTATTAAGGCAAGCGTCATTGACATCGATTTTTCTTGCCTCTGACTGGCCTTTTCAACCGACAGAGGTAGATATAAGAGCCGGAAATAAAGTTATATTCATAAAGTACGTGAGTTTGGAACTACAGTCTTCCAATTACAACCTCAAGCTCAGTGGTTCAGGGATACAACCTATGTTGTTTACATAGGGTGATCTTATCCACCTTCATCTGGAACGTGCACAAACGACAGTTACTGGATACGTTGTAGGTACAAGATAACATGCGCTGTGTATAAGCTTATTCAACGATAGACACAATTGAATACACAAGTGGGCAATTGGAGTTGAACGACCTTTCTATTGAACTATTTCGGTGCAAAGAAAGAGACCGGGTTTTCAGTCAAGAGACCTTGGTTCGAAGTCGCGGTGGTCATGATCATGACGTAATCCCTATTCCTCTCACAAGTCGAATTATCCTCTTTACCTAGAAGTCGCACAATCGATGATTAATGGGCAAGTTGTAAGTACAAAAAAAAGTTACTTGTGAGCGTATTTACTGATAGACAGACTGCTTGTTTCAAATGAAAGTAATCGAGGTTAACTGATCATCATTTTGGCCATTTTAGGTGAATTAGCTCCTTAGAAAAGTGTTGCAGTCTTGATAATGATGTAAATAACTACTTCTGTTCTCTGGTACTGAACTAAAGATGAATGGACGTCTTCAGGGCCCACGCCACGAACTTAAAAGTATGGGGGGAGGGGGAGGGACAGGGCTAACAAACAAAACATGAGTTAAGTAGCTCACTATCTGCAATATGTCGTGGCTAGATTGGGCAGAAGTGCATTCTGAAATAGAATTAATGGTTGCTGAGTTCTTCCTTTTCCAGATTTGAACCCTTCAAACCTCTATTACAACACGTCCGACCACCTCGTATGTCCTAAAAGTTGGTGTTGTAAAAGCAAAACTGAATATCCTATTTTTCTGTTAGATCACAAACTCAAACTCAAATAATATTTTCGACTTTAACAATTTAGTTACAATGTATACTGAAATATAAGAATGAACATACTTAATTTGAATACAATTATAAGGAATTTAACTTCTAAACAGGATATAGTATGCATATAAACTTGCAAAATATAATATTTTCATTGTCATATTTCACGATATTGTATTAGCTTGTACACTATACCACTATAACTAACAAAATAAACTACAAGAAAAATTTACAAATCAGAGTTGACAAGCTTACCAAATTGGGTCATACGATTTGGTCTATTAGCAATGAAATCGTTTGCTACATCGATTAAAGACAAGCTGTCTACAATTTCCTTGTATACAGCTAAAATCGATACAGAATTAAATCTTTTTTGTGTCATTGTTGAGTGCAAGAATGTTTTAATTGTTCTTGTTAATGAAAAAGTGCGTCTGGCGCAGCTGTTCTGGCTCTAACCTTTATGCATAGTTGTTCACTTCCTTAAAAGTGGTTTTCCCTGACCATAAAATTAAATCCAGCTTCTAGCTGGGTGTAGAGGTATATCCTTCACACCCTTGTCCTAGTTTGATATTCTTTTGCGAAAAAACAACCCTGTAAAACTAGTCGGAATTAATGCGTCCGAGGTGGAAGGACGAAAACGAGATCATGTCACATAAACAGCGATATCGTAGTTCTGTTGCAGTTCAGCGTGAAACATCAAATCAAAGCTATCTTGAAAACCTTTGGCAAATTTAACTCTTAATGGGCGATAAAAAACCTTAAGCAACATAGAACAGCACAGAAGAAGCCTGATTTGCTGGTTAGACAAGTTCTAGAAAGGATATATCATGTTGTCGGTGAGATGCAGTAGAGTACAAAAAACAGAAATGGTGCACGCAAGGCTTGCCCGCACCAGACAGGATTCTCACTGATACTGTTGACCAGAAACACCCTGAAAATTCCGAATCTCGTTTAGGTAGAAAATCTGCGTACAAAAATTGTTGGCACACTACGTCCAGAAAAGATTTATTCTAGATTTGAGAATCAAACATGGTCGGCAGTGCGGCAGACTTTAAGCCTATCAGGAGTCTGCTATAGCTCGCTCGTCGTGGCAAAATTTCCTAGGTCAAATGTCCTCACCCTTTTTGAGTGTCTGGTTTCATTTTCTTGAATTTAGCAAAAATGGATTTTGAGGCTCTTCCAAAAGGAAGCCTTCTCAGATGTAAACTTTCTCCCATTTTTGTGTTATTTCTTACTGAACAAACTAAATATTGAAAGATTCTCTTTTTTGCTTTTTGTAGAACACTTCTAAAATCGTTAAGTACTCTACACATTGATTACAGATAACTTTTTAGCAGTACATAGTGTAACAGCGCATATCAAATACGCTCTAGCCACAAGACAATTTTACAATTTGAATGAAGACAAAATAAACAAGTTGAAAGTCGTTCTCCTCCCACACAGATAGTAATATTTATACCAATGCATTCTTCGTTTTATTCTTTATATCTTATTGATGACTTATTAAGTACTCTAAGCTACTAAAGCAGTCACATTTCCGTCCAACCCAGCCATTGGATCACTTCACTCCAGGCACAACATTTAACCTGCATCTTAAGGGTTGACCTGTGAAAAGAGCTATGTTTCATTTTGCGAGTTTCCTGCTGTGAGATATGAGATGACAGTGGATTATCCCAAAATATGCAATATAATGACTTCCATTATATCTGTAAGATAAAAGTGCCTTAGTTTCTATATATAAAAAATATTTAGCGATTTTGTACGCAGAAAATGCTTGGGAAAGTGGGCTATTACAAAGTACTCTTTCTAAACTTTTTACACTACTGTGTTTTCGTATGGAATTTGTAATAATTAGCTCCTCCTTGAGATTATGTTTTCGCCAGGATTTGTTTATTTGTTCGTCTATCTGTTTGTTCGTCCGTCTGTCCTTCTGCTAGTTGACAAGATAGCACAAAAATTTATGAATGGATTTTGGCGAATTTCTTCTAGGGTAATGTTGGTAGCTTAGACTCTTCCTCATGTACCATATGTTTGATTTTACTTCTCACAATTCCGCTCATCGTCCAAGTTTAAGGACTCAAATGAGGTCATTTGATGGATACGACGTTATTTATATTCGGTTTTTTTCCTTAGGTCACCTTCAGTCCTTCTATAATGACCACTAAACTCGATGTAACCTACAAACTAGTGCCTCTGTAATTCGATACTCTAGATAATACCGCCTAGAACCACAGGTGTAGCAGACAGACGTTGCCTGGAGCCCCCACTAAGGCTGAGAAAACGTTTGAAATTGATGTGCATTCGAGTAAACTGTTTCTAAATTCGGGACATGCTCGTGAGAAACAACATGACAGTACCTCTCTAACTTGCTTGTCTCCTGTAGATCTGTCCATGAAGTCATTTTACCCTGGTCTATTAAGTCTTTATACATTACAATTGTAGCTTGGAATAGAAATAAAGTTAATGTTATGATAAAGTGACCATAGTAATAATACCTCCCGACCTCAAACTTGATGCTTTATAAATTATTGTCGCATGTACTTGCATTTTGTCTATGCAAACTGCGCTTGGTATCAGTAAATAAGCGGCTGTTCTAAAACAAGTTCGTAATTTCTCGCATCAATGTACTGGGTATTCTAAGCTAGGAAGATAAAATTGTTTATTTTCTTCCTCTCATGATCAGTATTTGACGTTATACCACACACAGTTTGCAGCAACTATTATGACACAAATGTTAGTATGATATCAATATATTTTCTTTAGCATTCGAGTAGAATTTGTTACAGCAAGAAAAATTCATGTAACTGACTTCTCTTTCATGCAATGTTACCTCAGTAAATACAATAATAATGTCTGCGTTTGCATTGTGATTCACTATGCAACGAGTAAAGTTGTACCAATGGACACCTAAGATCGAAGCCGAGTTCCGAAGTGCAAAACGGCCTGATAACAGCCAAGAATGGTTAAGAGGTTTGTAGTCCACTAAACCAACTTGTAAATAAGCATTTCCTATCACCTTCCCGTACAAAGGTCATTTTAATCAACGCGGAGACCTCAGTAATCTACACAGCACTTAACACGCAGGGTACTGCTTCCATTTAGTTAATAGTTGCAACCTATTTGGGAACTGAGACAGCAATAAGGATGAGTCATGTTCAGGATTTGCTTGTCAAATGCTGTATCATAGCTGAGAGTGAACTTGCTATTGATAATTCCTGTTGTTTATGACAAAGAGTAGTATATTAGATAAGAATATGATCATAGCTCTGACAAGCAGTTATGCAAGGTCTAATCAGCAGCAGGCAAAGAAGCAGAAATTAGCGTCCAGTCATCAGAAAATAACACTAATGTATACAAAATTATCTTGTCTATTAGTCGTGTAGAGGAATATCGGTTAACACGACAGATACACGACCCAACATACTTAACTGTGATATTTCAAAGAGATTTTTATTTTAGCCACTTACAGATAAGGGGTAGCTGTATCTGTACACTGAAATAATATTGCCTGTGGTAAGAGACAGTTTAACCACAAGAAACACAACAAAGCACTTGCAATGAAAGTGATTTTCAGACTAGCTTGATTTTGAGCCATATATTTTGACCTCAACCGCTCACAGAGAACTTGTTAAGCCGTGTACAGAACGTCGGTGATAACCCACAGCAAATCAAGCACGTTGCTTTATGACCTGTGACCTCTCAAGAGGAAAGGCCAATGAAATGAGCCCGAAGATAACTGAAATATAAAGAGGAGTTATGATCGAAGTTCCAGTGGATTAAATCTCTGCTTGAATGATAATGCGGAAACTGTGGTCTGCGGTTAATCTTGCGGGACGTCGCGTTGTATTATTTTTGATATAGTTATAAAGATACTTGTTTGGGCATTGAAAATAAGACTCGATGTTATTAATAAGATGCATATTTTCATGCTAAGCTAGGATCATCGTTTATAACAGTGGAATTCAAATCATGGAGCGAGTAACTCATACTTGTTATAGCTCTTTGTAAATAATTCTCCCAACAATAACTCTCTGCACATGATTTACAAGAAGTATTCAAAATATCAAAAGTTAATACCACATACTTATTAGAACACATGAGATGATCCTATTTCTGAGCGGCTAGCTGTTATTAACCTTTCTGATGCTTAGTGTGGATCTTAGTGATTGATGAAAAAAGATTGAGGTAGAAAGGTTTAGGGACACAGGGAGCCGACCACCGAGACATTCAGCCAAGCTACTATCACCAGGCAAGTGAAAAAGCAAGTAACCCCTCAGAAAAGTCGGTCTGCTTCTGTCGGAAATATAAAGATTTCATATTACGTTAAGGTACAACTGATTAAGGTATTGAGGAGAGATTACCTTTTGCATTTGCGGGCAAAAATATGGTCATGCTTAGGCTATAAATATTAACTCGATGGCTAGCAAAGGTCTTTAGGACATTTTAATGGCTGTTTAGGGTCGCCAAAATGTGAGATACGAGGGTAGAGAGCATAGAGTTTATTTTACAGATTAGCCTTTAGGATAAATCAAGTTAAACTATACCCAAAAGGTTTACATGATGTTGAAGGGCTATAACACGTACCATTATAAAATAAGATATTTTACTGTCATGACACAAAAAGGCTTGTATCTGGGTACCATCTTTCCTGGTGATGTACGGGCTTTGACATCTTACCTTTGAAAAGATGGTCCATAAGGTTTAAAAAGAACTAGATTACTTAACAAAATTAATTTCACGGCCTTCCCAAATCATTTCATAGAAACCCTAGGCCCACTCTCGCCACTTTCCTCGACGCATAGGCTACTGAAGTGCGACCGAAAATCCATGGACACTACATTTCGGACTTGATAAGGGGGTTGTACCCTTTGAATTACAAACAACACTTCGTGATCAATGAATATAGTTATATGAAACAGGCATATGTTACAAATTGTGTCAATTAATCGTTACATTACGTGTCGAAATGAATTTGAGTCAAATACCTTGGATTACCCCCTGTTTTTTATAATTACTGACAACAGCATCTTTGTGCTTGCTTTGCTGACAGATTCATCTGCGTAGGGGGGATAGGAGTTGGTGACACATCATGTTCTAATTAAGCTACAAGGCCATCCCTTTACTGCTTACTCTGTCGTTAGTGGAGAAATCTTTGTCCAAACTCTTGCACTAGTCGGGAGGATACTGGAAAGGCCATCACTTCTTTCTTTTATAAGCGCACCAACGAGAATATATCTGATTTCAAGTACTTTTGTATAAACATACTTGCTTCTGTTGTCAAGTTACGTTATTGTTTGTAATTGCCACTCGCCTGTTTTCAAGACGTGTTTGATAGTGCGTTAAACAAACATCATTAATATTACACAAGTACAATTTCTCACGGAAACCACTTTTCTTGCCCTATTAATAATAATAACGACCTAAGTGATTCCTGAAGAAAATAAAGTGGTTTGTTACTTAGATAGAGCACTATACAAAGAAACAAAGCACAGATTTTTGAACTTGCGACCTATGAGGTGACACTATTTTGACCACGGCAATTAAGTCTATCTTTTAATGTTATCTTTTATACTCCAGGGATCTCGTGGTAGGGACACTTACTGCCTTAAAAGTGCAAATAATAACTGAATTACCCACCATTAAAATTCTCTGTGCTAAAAAATACTTGTAAAATAATTTCATTTACGAATGTTGAGAAAAGACCGAAGTTTTCTTAATCTTGACCCTCAAAGATTCCAGCGAACTGGACTAGGGAACCAAAAAATTTGATCCTGACTAGCTTGACTTCCAAAAAGTTGAAGTGTATCTTATGGATTTAATCAAGGCGATTATGCTATGTACCCTGTCCTTCCAATTACTATACCGTATAATCTTTACGAAGCCTACTGTATCGTGTACCCTATTCCCCAGTCTACTATACGGTGTACTTAGTTCCATAGCCTACTACACAATGTACCTTGTTCCCTGGTCTACTATACTGCCTACTCTTTTCCCCAATCTACTATACTGTATACTCTTTTCCCTACGCTACTATACGGTGTACTCTGTTTTCTAGTCTACTGTACAGTGTACTCTTTTTTCTAGTCTACTATACTGTGCACTCTTTTCCCTAGTCTACTATACTCTGTACTGTTTTCCCAATTCTACTATACTGTGTACTTTTTTCCCTACTCTACTATACCGTGTACTCTTTTTTCTAGTCTACTATACTGTGTACTCTTTTCCCTAGTTTGCTGTACTGTGTACTCTGTTTCCTATTCTACTACACTTTGTAATCGGTTTTCTAGTTTACTGTACACTATACTCTTTTCCC